>JAQZBX010002239.1:0-73872 GCA_029593785.1 Cabassous unicinctus
AAAATTAAAGAAAAACTTGGTCAAATTGATACAGTAAAAATTCCAAGTAACATGAAAAAAGAAAATAATGAAAGAATTGAGGAGCAAAAGCTATAAACTACGCATAAAACAAGGAGTAAAATGGTGAAAGTAAGCCTTTTTTTAAAAGAAATAACTTTAAATGTAAATTATTAAACTCTCCTGTTAAAATGTAGAGATTGGCAGGCTGGAAAATTAAGTATGAGCTTTCTATATGCTGTGTACAACAGACGCACTTTAGTTACAAAGACCCAAAAAGGTTGAACATAAAAGGATGGATAGTCCATTCTAATGAGAACCAATAGAGAACTGAGGTATCTATATTATTGGCAGACAGAATAGATCTTAAGTTAAAAAGATTTAAAAATATATAGAAAGATATCATATATTGATAAAAGTCCAATCCAGTTAGAAGCTATAACAATTATAAACATAAACAGGCACTTAACAAAAGAACTCTAAATATATGGAGGTAATATTAACAGAAAATAAGGAGAAATCGACAGTTTTACAGTAAAAATTGGGGACTTCAGTACTTCAATGCCATAATTGATAAGGCATCCAGATAGCAGGTCAATAGGGAAATAGAAGACTTAAATAACTTTATAAGCAAATATACCTAGTGGACAATATAGAACATTCTAAATAACAACAGCAGAATACACATTCTTTTCAATTCAGGATAAATGATAAATTAGGGCAGAAAACAATTTTTAATAAATTTAAAAGATTGAAATCGTATAGTTCCTTTTCTTATCATAAAGTAATGTAACTAGAAATCAACAGCAGAAAAAAACTAGAAAATTCACAAATATTGGGAAATTAAACACACCCATACAATCAATGGATCAAAGAAAAAAAAATCAATTGGGGAATTAGAAAATAGCTTAAGACAAATTAAAATGAAGACACACCCTAAATGAGATGCACTTAAGGAAGAGCTAAGAGTGAATTTATAGCTGCAAATGCCTACATTAAAAAGAAGAAATATATCAAGTTAATAACCTAACTGTACACCTTAAAGAACTAGAAAAAAGGAGAATCAACTAAATAGAAAGTAGGCAGAAGGAAGGAAATAAATATTAAAGAGCATATAATGAAATAGATAAAATAAAACATGAGAGAAAATGAGACTGAATCAATCCTCAAAGTTTTCTTAAAAAATTGAAGATGTAACACTTCTGAACTCATTCTTTCAGGCACCATTATCTTGATACTGAAGCCAAACATAAAAACTACAAGAAAATAAAAACACAGGCCAATATCCTTTATGAATATAGATGCAAAATTCTCAATAAAATATAAGCAAACAGAATGCAGCAGAATATAAAAACGGTTATAAACCATGACAGCATGGGATTCATCCCAAGAATGCAAGGGTGGCTCAATGTATGAAAATCAGTCACTTAATATACTACATTAGTATAATGACCATCATAATTGTAGTAAAAGCACTTGAAAAAATCCGGAAATTCCTCAATAGGTTAAAGGAAAATCTCATAGCTAATATCAAACTCAATGGTGAAAGGCAGAAAAACGTTTCCCCTAAGATCAAGAACAAGACAAGGAAGCCAACTTTCTCCACTGGAAGTTCTTTCTATTTTAATTAGGCAAGATAAAGAAATAAAAGTCATCCAAATCAAAAAGAAAGAAGTAAAATTATCTTTATTTACAGATAACACGATCTTACATGTAGCAAACCATAAATACACAGGAAAACTGTTAGAACTAACAAAAAATTAAGCAAAGTTGCAGAATGCATAATCAGCAACAAAGAAACTCAGTTTTGTTTTTCTGCACTAGCATTGAACATCCAAAAAAGGAACGAAAACAATTCCATTTACAATAGCATCAAACAGAATAAAATACTTAGGAATATATTTAAGCAAGAAAGTAAAATATTTGTACCCTGAAAACTACAAAGACTTGATGAAAGAAATTAAAGAAGACATAAATAAATGGTAATATATCCAATGTTCATGGACTGAAAAACTTAATGTTATTACAATGACAATACAAGTCAATGCAATCTACAGATTAATTGCAACCCGTATCAAAATCCCAGCAGCATTTCTTTTCAGAAAGATAAAAATCCATCCCAAATTTCATATCAGATATCAAGGAACATTGATTGGCAAAAACAATATTGTAAAAGAAAAACAATATTTAGAAGTATCACTCTTCCTGATTTCAAAATTTACTACAAGTAAACACTTCTAAGTAGTTGCGTAAGTATAGCTATACAGACCAATGAAATAGAATAAAGAGTTCCAAAGGAAACTCTTAAATATATGGTCAACTGATTTTCAGCAAGGCTGCCAAAACAATTCAATAGTGTTTTCACCAAATGGTGCTAGGAAAACTGGATATCTGCACGAAAAAGATTGAAGTTTAACCTTTAACTTACAACATCTTCAAAAAAATTAACTCAAAATGGATCAAGAACCTAAATTTAAAATACAAAATTATAAAACTCTTAGAAGAAAACATACAGAAAAATCTTCATAACCCAGGACTTATCAATGATTTCTTAAGTATGACACCAAAACCCCCTACAAGGAAAAATAGATATATTGGACTTGATTGATATTAACACATTTGTTCATGAAAGGATACTACCAAGAGAGAAAATACAACCCACAGAATGGGAGAAATTATTTGCCAATCATATATCTGAGAGGTTAATATCCAGAATATATAAAGAGCTTCTAAAACTCAACATTAAAAGACAACCCAATTTTTGAAAAATGGGCCAAGGACTTGAATTTTTCCAAGGTGATATACAAATGCCCAACAAGCACATGAATATTAGCCATTAGTGAAATGTAAATCAAAACCAAAATGGTTTACTAACTTCATAAGCACTAGGATGGCTGTTATAAAAACACACAAACACATAAAGAAAATATGTATTGGTGAGGATATAGAGAAATTTCAACATTGTTTTTGGGAATATAAATGGTGCAGTGATATGGAAAACAATTTGGTGTTTCCTCAAAAATTAAATATAGAATTGCCATATGGTCTAGCAATTCCATTTCTTGGTATATATACTAGAGAACTGAAAACAGGGACTCAAACAGATGTTTGTGCACCAATGTTCATAGCAGCATTATTCAAAATAACCAAAAGGTAGGAACAACCCAAGTATTCATCAACAAATGAATGGATACACAAAATGTGGCTACACACACACAACGGAATATTATTTGGTCATAAAAAAGATTGAAGTTCTGAGACTTGCTGCAACATGGATAAATTATGAAAACATTATGTTCAGTGACATAGCAAGGCACATATAGACAAACATTGTATGCTATCATTTAAATGAGATATATAGAAACAGCAATTTAGAGGCAGAAAGTAGACATTATCAGGGCTGAGGGTACAGGAGATGGGGGAGTTTTCCTTGTTGGCTATAGAATGTTTGTATATAAAAGTTAATTTAAAATAATATAACCATAATGTCTGAATTCCAGCCATACGTAAAAAGAAAGGGAAGAAGTAAAGGAGATACAATCACATTTTCATTAATTTAGATCTAGAAGATCTAATGCTAGAGTAGCAGCATTTCTATATTATCCTCGAAATGCGCTGAGCCAGCAATAGTTTTCCTAGTTAATCACATCCCTAAATTTTTTAACTTTCATGGAGGTTGGTTACTATACTGTAGACAGCAAAGATTCCAGGTTATGGTTAAGTGCACTTTGTAAAATGAATAACTATCACTTAGCACATTCTTTTTTATGAATATATTGATTTCATGTCACCATCTTATTCACACACACCACTTCTATGATTTTTGGATAAAATCATCCCTATTATTCATAAAGTTTTGATGTTTACTCTTTTTACTGAGTGAAATATTATGGGAACATTTTCATTTTATTACACCTAGAAATATTATACTATTTTTACTAGTCAAAGTAAGAATGTATAATCATACTATAATTTTTATACATTTAAACTTTTTTATTCAAGTATGACTAGCTTACAGAGAAGTACATGTAAATGATCACACCCAGAATATGATCCACCAAGATCCAGAAGGCAAGTAATGCCAGCAACCCAGACTACCATTTCCCAATGGCTAACCACTAATTCTACCCCACTAATAATATCCTAATTTTACTTCTATATTTTAGGTTGACCTGTTTTTGGACTTTATATAAACAAATTCCTATATTTTGTATTATTTATTCAGGATCTTTCTTAAAATATTTATGAAACTCATTCACACTGTGGGATGTAGATCATTTCATATGTTTTAACTGCTGTATATATTTCATTTTATGAATATTATAAAATGAATTCATTATAAAGATAATGAATATATTGGTTATTTTCAGTTTTTAGCTACTCTGAATAATGCTTTTGTGAACATTCTGTGTACATCTTTTAATAGACATATACATGGACTTCTGTTGGTTACATATTCTGAAATTGTTGAAATAGAGGTTATTTTTATCTATACTTTAGGGGAAAAATACTGTTTCCCAAATGGTTTTTCCACATTATAATAACATCAGCACTGTATTACTGTTACTACTTTTCTGTGTACTTGTAAAAGTTGGAATTGACAGTCTTTTTAATTTCAGAAACTGTCAGTGATATTTAATGAATTCAGCATTTACATATGTCTGTGACTTCATTGTGCTTTGTTTATGAAGGTCCTATTAAATTCTCACCCATTTTTTATAGGTTAAATCATTATTTATCAAAAGCAGGTCTACTATAATATGGACAGAAGGGTGTTACTGGTTAAATATCTTTCAATTCTCTTACAATGTCTGTGGCTTGATTTTCATTCCCTTAACCATGTATTGATTTATTTTAAAAATACAATGTTAATTTAACAATATTTTATAGGTTTTAATTTATGAAATCTTCCTCTACACAAAGCAGGGAGGATATGCATCCATATTATAAATTATGTTATCCAATATTATTTGTTTCATCTTTACCTAATTCCATTTTTAATTCTGACATAATTTTACATTAAATATATTGCCTACATATGTTTGAATACCTGTTTAGTTTTTCAATGTATATTATGTATTTATATAGAATATAGCACATTTCTAAATGTAAAGTTGTAGGTTCTGAATTGTACCTTGCAGTTTTTTAGATTCTACAATTGAAAATTATTTCTAATGTTTATTAGCTATTCATATATCTTCTTCTATGAATTGACTACTCATATACTTTTACAGAAATTTTAAAAATTGAGAAAATAAAATCCTTTCTTCCACTGTAACTTCTGATTATACTATCCTATTTTATTTATTTATTTTAAAAATATTTTTATTGAAGTGTATCATTCAAACATGAACATACATAAATACATGTATAGTAAAAGTTGTGAACTTATCAAATAAACATGCATAACATCATACAGGGGTCCCATACATCACCCTTCCACCAACACCTTGCATTGCTGTGATACATTGGTTACCAACTTTGCAAGAGAATCGTCAATGTATTACTACTAATTATAGTCCGTATCTTACATTTTGTGTATTTTTCTTTTTTTTTAAAGAAATCAATTTTCTTGATATATATTAATAAAGCATACAATTTTTCCAAAGTGTACAAACAATGGTGTTTGGTATAATCATATAGTTGTGCGTTTATCACTTCAATTATTATTAAAGCATTTTCATTATTTCAATAAAAATAAACAAAAACTTTTCTAAACCTGGACAAGTTATATAAATTTTGCCCTATATTTCTTTAACATATTGTGATTTAAAAAAATGCTTTACAATTTATATCATATGAAATATGGTGTATTGATCAATGTGATGCAGGTAGCTTTTGTTGTTTAATAATACCATTACTTTCAAACGATTCCTCCAGTTTGGGATATTTTTATATTGTGCATTTTATATAAAGAATTTTCATACATAGATAATTGTGTTTGAACACTTACTTTTCTGGTTCTAAAACCATATTTTTAAATTTATTTTTTATGGATCTATTATAAAAGCATATGTTTTGGTGTATAAGTCTCTGACATTTTACAAATGCATGGAGTTCTGTAAGCACCACAATTAGGACAGAAAACAGCTCCTACACGCTACAGATTCCTCTGCAGCAAGTTGCCAGAGGGTGCACTGTAGGAACACAGATTCAGGCACAACAGTAACTTACAGCGAATGATCACTTTATTACTTACACAGCATGAAGAGTCCAAAAGAGCATGGCCGGTCTCCCAGGAAGGCCAAACTGCTTTAGCTAGGGTCAGTGGATGGCAGCTCTGCTGACCCACTTTGCATTAGAGTCAAGAGATCCCTGTACTATCTGAGAGCAGGGTATTTATACACCCTAAGGGGAGGGGACCCTGCCACTGAGAGTTCCTGCTGTGATAAGCAGCTAAGCTGGGGTCAGGCCTATTCATTAGACTTAACATCTCCCCTGGGCTGCAGAATGGAAATACATTGAAATACCTGCACACAATAGAAAAGTAGGTATGGACAGGCAAGAGCTGGGTGGTGGCAGCTAGTTGTGTCTAAGACTTCCCCAGCTATTCCCTTGTCTGCCCTTACTATTCAGACACTTACTCCATCCCATACCCTATTCAATCATTCTTCTATTCTCTCTTTCTAAGATTTTGCCGTTTACAGATTTAATATAAATGGAATCAAACTGTATCTAACATTTGGAGTCTGATTTTGTATTCTCAACATAATGCCTTTGAAATAAATCCACACTGGTGCATGTATCAATAGTTTGTCCCTTTTTGTTGATGGGTAGATTCCCATTGTAGTCATGCACCATAATTTGTTTATCCAGCCACCTATTCACTCCTTGAAGGACATTCTGGTTGTTTTTTGTTTGCATGTTTGAGAAAGTTATGAATAATTCCATCATAAACAGTTGTGTACAAGGTTTTGTATGAATATAAATGATCGTTTCACTATAGTATGTACCTTGGAGAGGAATTGCTGAGTCACATGGTAAGTTAATTCCCTGTTTAACTTTATAAGAAATCATAACACAGCACAGCTTTCCAAATCAGCTGTACCATTTTACATTGCTTCTAACCATGAATAAGTAATCCATTTATTTTACAGCCCCACTAGTTATTTTCAGGTTTTGCCCCCCAATTTTTAAAGCCATTTAAAAATGTGTGGAGAAATATCTCATGGTGGCTTTAATTTTAAAAACTAATGATTTTAAAAATATTGTCATGTGCATATTTGACATGCAAACATATTATTAGTGGAATGTCTATTTATATATTTTGCCCATTTTTAATTCAGTTGTTTGTTATCTAAGCATTGAATTTTGAAATATCTTTATATAATCTGGATACAAGTCTTTTTTTTTTTAAGTATGAGATTTCAAAACATTTTCTCCAAGTATGTAGCTACTTTTTCCATTTTCTTCAAAGTATCTTTAAGAGAGAAAAAGTTTTAAATTTTTATTTTATGAAGACCAATGTATCAGCTTTTTCTAATACTGTATATATCTTTCTTATATAGATCATGGTTTGGGTGTCATATCTAAACACTATTTGCTTTAATGAAGTTAAGAAAGACTTTATACTGTGTTCACTTCTAAAATTTTTATACATTCATATATCTCTGTAATCCTTCTGAAGTTTTTAGTCAGATGAGGTGAATTAAAAATAGAGATTTCCTTTTTGTATATGAATATTCAAATATTCCAGCACCATTTTTTGAAAAGATTATAACTTCTCAAAATGAATTACCTTTGTATATTGTCAAGTAGAAATTGCCCATATTTGTACAGGAGTATTTCTGTACAAGTTATTCTTTATCATTAATCTATATTTCTATAATTTTTGCAAATATTATACTCTCTTACCATTATAGAAGGTATTAATATCAAAGAATGTGAGTCCTTCAACTTTCTTCTTCTATTTCATAATTTCATAAAATGTCCATATAAACTTTTGTATCAACTTATATATAAAAATATAGATATGGATGTGGATAAGGATTTGGACATGGAGATATATAGATAGAGGAGATGATAGAGCTAGAGATAGAGATATATAAGTCCAGCTGGGATTTTGATTGATATTAAATTAAGTCTATAGTTTTTGGGAAGAATTAGTATCTTAACAATATTTAGTCTTCCAATCCATTAACATAATATATCTTTTCATTTACTTAAGTCCTCTTTGATTGTTTCATACAGAGGGTTTCAGTCATCATATCATAGACAATTTATACTTATTTCAATTTTAAGCTGTTTGAAATGGTGCTGTTTCTTTTTTAAAATTATATTTTACAACTATTATTGCAAGTGTGTAGAAATGTGAATAATTTTCCTTTATTGATCTTGTTCCCTCTCACCTTGATAAATCCACTCCATAGTACTAGGAGAGTTTGTAGATTTCCTGTGACTGTAATATAGCCAATCATCATTTTTTTTTTTAGGTGTCTTATTTTCTCACTTTATTTTCAAAGAAGATTTAGGTTTCAAAAAAATCACATAGAAAACATAGGGGATTTGCATATACTCCACCCCTTCCTCAACTCACATTTCCCCCATTAGTAATATTTTACATGAATATGGTACATTTGTTACAATTGATGAACACATATTGAAGCTTTGCTATTAACCATGGTCAATGGTTTACATTATGCTTTACATTTTGCACTATACACATTTATAGGTTTTGACAAAATGCATAATGGCCTGTATTCATCATTGCAAGATCATGCAGAACAATTCCAATGCCCTATGTTCCACCTATTCTATTTTTAGTTTTTATTTTTATATTTATATATATTTATTTTTTATACTTTATTTTTTTCTCTATACCTGGGTACATTTTGTGTGGATGGTGGGCTGCAGTGTGATTGATTGGTGAACACAAATACTGACAGCCTGAGACAGTTGCAGTGACCTGAGAGGGAAGCCATTTTATCCAGTTTTTTTGTTGTTGTTGTAATTGTTTTTTTCTTTGCTTCCCTGAGAGTTACATTTTATCCTGTTTTATTTTTTAATAATTTTTTTAAGGGTCAGATTATGTAAATTTACATAAAATATATAGGGGTTCCCATATACCCCACTCCCTCCTCATTCCACACTTTCCCACATCAACAACTTCTTTCATTAGTGTGGTACATTTGTTACAATTGATGAACACATATGGAAGCATTGGTACTAACCATGGACTATAGTTTACATTATAATTTACACTCTGCTCTGAACAATTTTATAGGTTATGACAAAATGTATAATTGCCTGCATCCATCATTGCAATGTCATGCAGGAGAATTTCAATGTGCTAAAAATGCCCGCATATGACATTTATTCTTCCCTCTCACTCCCCTCAGAACTTCTGGTGATCACAGCCTTTATATCAATGATATAAGTTCTTCCATTGCTAGAATAATAAGTCTATAATTGAATAATAATAAGTCTATCTAACTTCATTGTTCATTCCCCAATCTTGAGCATTTTGGGATGGTGATTCCCACTCTGTTTCTAATTGAGATAGGACTTAGTTCCTATGGGGCAGATGGATGGAACTATCTTGCTTGCAGCTGCAGACTCTCTCTATCCCTTGGGATGGTGTTGTCCATCACCATCTCCTTGGTAGTTGTCCTGGGTGATTCCAATGAACTGGAGGGCAAGTGTTGCAACTCTGCTGAGATTCAGGGCTCAACTGATACATGATCGGATGAAAGATTTAAGTCTCTGGGATATATATTTAACAAATATAGTGCTAATTATAGGTTCAAATAAAAGGGGCAGAAAAGCCATGTGTAGGGAAACTATAAATGAGTTTAACTCTCTTACACTGGGGAGCATAAATTCAAAAGTAAGGCCCTCTGAAGGGGTGCTGAATTCCTGTGTTTGTCTGCCCTGCTTATAGCATCTAGATGTCTCTAGAGCCCTCAAGAACCCTGCTGTTAGAAGCAGTGTTAACTGTGAGTCCTGCTGAGATGTGAGTAAGCATGACCTCTGGATTGACCTCCCGACTCACCTTTTAATGTAGTTTTATTTTTTTCTTTCAAATTTATATGACAATTATAACTCTTATTGCCTAATTGCACAATCTTGGTCCCCAAATAAGATGTACAACAAGAGTAGTGAGAGAGGGCATCATCAACTTCACAGGGCGAAAGCCTTCAGTGCATCATTATTAAGTATGATGTTAGCTGTATGATTTTGTAGAGGTCTTTTTAGATTAAGGAAGTTCCCTTGTTTTTTGTAAGGACCACTTGTAAGAACTACCTCCACCCAACTCCTGTCTTCCTTTGTTAGGCCCTGTAAAGCTCATCTTAGCCTTGCAGCAATAGCTAACCAAACAAAAAGAGCATACAGTTAGTAGCTGTGGTCAGAAGCTAATCACAAAATCTGGATACTCACAAACTAGGACCTTCCGGTTTTTAGCAGACTTAGTAGGGTAGAGGAATGAACTTAGCAGAACTTTAGCTCATTATAATAGTAAACTCTCCACTTCTGAGACAGATTTAGACACCGTTTACTGTACATTCAAAGAATGATCAAGCATGTAAAAGCAGGTAGTGCTATTGAGCATGCACAAGATGCAAAACTTTCCCACCTGTCAATCCTTAAACTCCTTCCCTACACAAACCAATATAACGCTGCTACTTCTAGTGTTCAGGGATGCTGATTGGAGACTTTGTCTGTCTCCAGACCTCTGCTTGCTTAATAAACATTTTCCCTTGCAGGATCAAAGCTTGGTGTGGACCCAGAGTCTCTGTCTTGGGCAAAAAGCACCCAGAGAAATTGTGGAGGCATCCTTCATTTTTAGATTGCTGGGAACTTTTATAATGAGAAGATGTTGAATTTTGCAAAATGTCTTTTTCCACATCTGCTGAGATTATCATGTGTTTTTTCTTTCTTTGTTCTTTTAAAATGGTGAATCATAATAAATGCTTTTCTAATGTTAAAACAGCCTTTCATTCCTGGGATGAACCTCACTTTGTCATGACTTATTCTTCTTCTTAATGTGATGCTTATTTTTATTTGCTAATATTTTGTTAAGGATTTTTGTGTCTAGATTCCTGGGTGCTATTGGTCTGCATTTTTGTCATTGTTTTTCATGTATCTGGTTCTACCATGAGGCTATTGTGGGTCTCATAAAATGGGTTGAGTAGTTTAAATCTATCCTATTTTCCTATAGGAGATTATACAGTTTATTATTTGAGGTATGTACCCCCCAAAACACATGTTCTTAATCTTAATCCATGTTCCTTTGGGGACCTTTGGAAGATGATATTTTCATCTGTGGGGTGCTTTAATCCAGATTACTGGAAGCTTCATAAGGAGAAATTCACAGGGAGAAGCAAGAAACCAGAGGTAAATGGAAACAGAGAAACAGGTGGAAATGAAAGGACACTGACATTTGACAGGGGAAAATTTGCAAAACAAGGAACTCAAGGATTATGGCAAGACAGCACCAAAATGCCAGAATGCTACAAATTCCAGGGAGAAAGCGAGTTTCCTTATGTCTTGATTTTGGACTTCTAGCCTGAAAACATGAGCAAAAAATTTCGCATTACTTAAGCCAAAGCACAGTGTGGTATTGCAGTTCTGGCAAACTAAGACATTATTGTTTTGTTTTTCTTTAAATGTGTTATGTAATTTTGTAATGAAACCATCTTCTTTGTGGGAAGGCTTTAAACTAAAAGTTTAATTACAGATAAGGGACTATTCAGGTTATATATTCTTTCTTGAGTGAGCTTTGGTAGTCTGCATCTTTAAAGAAGTTGCTCCATCTCATCTGAGTTTTCAAATGAATGTAGAATCCTTACAACAATATGACCCCTTAACTTCTCTTCCTTATATTATAGCTGTCATATATTTATCCTTATACATTGACCACTATGCAAATAATGTTATAATTTTTGCTTTCAACTGTCATACAAATTTAAAAAAAACATGAAGAAGAAAAATAAGAAATCATGCTTATCAGATATTTACCATCATTATTGCTTTTCTTTCATTCCTGAAGTTCCATATTTTCCTCTGGTATAATTTTCCTTTTGCATAATGAAATTATTTTAGCATTACTGTTACATGAGCTATGCTGGTCACAAATTCACTTCATTGGTTTTCTTTTCCCTTTTTTTTTTTGCTTTGTTTTGTGTTACTTTTAAGTCTTAGAATGTCTTTACCATCATCTTTCTTCAAGATGAATATCTTTGGTGGGTATTGAATCTTGGTATTAACAGTCACTTACTTTCAGTATTTAAAAAATATTGTTAGGCTGTAGTCTGATCTCTTATTTTTCTGGCGAGAATCGGAAGCTATTTGACTGAAAGTTACTTTCTATAAAATGTGTAGTTTTCTCTGTTTTCTTTCAGGTATTTTTTACCTTTGGTTCATACCAGTTCATGTATTATGAATCTGGGTGTGGTATTATTTGAATTTATTGCATCTTGAGTTCTGCAAGCTTGTTAATCTGTACATTTTTTTTTTCCTTAAATTTGGGAAGTTTTCAGTTGTATTACTTCAAATATAATTTTTTCTGCACCAATATTTCTCTTGTACTTCTGTGACTAATGATATTGTTTGATATTGTTATACTTCCCCTGAAGCTTTGTTAATCTTTTATATCATTTTGCTCACTCTCTTGCTCAGATACATTAATTTCTATTGCTCTAGCTTCAAGTTTTCTGTCTCTTCTGTCATTTTCGTTCTGCTATTGAGACTATTCAATGTTTTTTATTTCTATTTTCAGTTAATGAATTTTTCAGTTCTGCCTTTCTGTTTATTTCAAGTTTATTTGCCTGTATTTAATGGAATATAGCCCAAACTGCTGCTTTAAAGTCTTTGATAATTCCAAAGATTTTCCAAAATCTGTTGATTATCTTTTCTCTTGAGTATTGTTGTGATATTTCTGGTTACATGTTTTTCAAGGAATTTTGCATTGTATATTTTCTGTATTATATTTGTGACTCTGAATTCTATTAAAACTCCTAAAGAATGTTGAGTTTTTTGTTATTGCAGGAAATCAGCCTTGCTAGGTTCAAAATTTATGTCATCTGTGGGCTGTGGTTCTGATGTCAGTTTAGTTTTCAAAGCTTTTGCAATGCTGTTTGTGTGTGCCAGACATGTACACTGAAGAGGCCAGTATAGAAGCTGAACAGTGTTCTGTACTATAACCCAGTTCTCAAAGCCATTGCTATGCCAGGTTGGGTCAGTTCCAAGCATGCACCACTCAGGGCTGAACTCAAGATTTCATACACATCATTAGGGGTTTTCTTTCTCCAAGTTTCCCAAATCCATAGTTCCCTCACACATCCCAGCTTCCAGGAGCCCTTGATGTTTATAGACTTGCTAGAAAAACAGAATTTTAGCTTCTACTGAATTCCACTAAACAAAAAGATTGACAGGGATTTATAGAAAGAAAAAGAGAGTACATTGGTAGGAAATTTTCATTGGTCAATGCAGGCTACCTTTCCTAATACAGTTAGTGCAGGCAGTTGCTTAGTAATGAGGAAATTAGCTGGTGCAAGAATAGGGAGTCGGCAATAGCTGATTGGCTGGTTTTAGTTCTCTTTTGGGGGGGGGGACAAGCAAGGCATATATGAGGAATAGAAACTTACTTAGATTTTGGTTTTGCTGACCTAGGACTGAACACGAACACCTCCATGATGTGCCTAATAAAATTTATTTATCAGTTCCCCCCTTTTGATCCAGACTTTGGTCCAATTGATGGCTGAATCAAAATTTAAGACAGTGTCACTCTCAGTTACCATCTGCTGGCTCTATATATCTCTTATAGGTGATTAACTCTAAGTTACAGATGTTGAGGTTTGGTCATTTGGGTCTCTTCATGCTTTTGTTGTTCTAGGCAGACAGATACCATTTGGTGAAATGGCTGGGTGCAACACTTTAAATTTTTTGAGAGGCTGCAGAACACCAGGGAAACTAGTAAAATGACAATGAATAGTAAAATGCCAAATGTTTAGAGTATGCTTTTAAGGCAAAGACCAGAGCATCCAAATTAAGTGAAATTAAAGAGAACTTAAAGAAGGACTTACTTGTTTGAGCCATGTGGCTTGTTTTACTATTTCATATTTCTGCATTGTTTCAACTTCCCTAGAAGTATTTATTTAAGTACAGCAGGTGGTATTGATGACAGCATAAACTCCTTCTTACTCAGCCAGCAAGCAGTCAAGTACAATTCTATAATTTAAAATAACTTCAGTTAAAGAATTTAAAGATTTTACTGTGCAGCAATAGACCTTGCAGTGGAATTAGCATTTTTTCCTACTGTTATAAATTTCTAATCATATATATATATATATCTTAGGAGGTATCAAGGATTGATCAGGACCTTGTACAAGGCAAGCAAGTGCTCAACCACTGAACCACAACTGCTCCCCTAATCATATTTTCTTTGTTGTTAATTCCTAACTAAGATAATAGGAGTTGAATTAAAGAGACCCAGTTAGTATCAGTGACACCTCCAGAGAATTTGCATTTGACTCAGAAATGTAAACTAAGTGAGATAGTCCTGTGTGAAGCTTTGGATTGGTTAAAAATATCAGAAATAACTACTAAGGGACCCAGTCCATATTTCCTGACATATGCCAACCATCTGTACATTGAAATGCTCAGGCGCATATGGGACACATGCTTGGATCCTTCCAAAAATGAAAATATAACCCAAAAGTGCACCCAGAATATCAGTGAGGGTTTGATGATTGTTTGGGGAATGCTCAAGTTAACTGTTTCTAACCATGTGTTGTTTTTAGAATTGTAACAACATACCATATCTAAAAGCGGTCAACATGTAACTTTTAAATGGAACATTATATATAGTGGGAGGTGTCCCATCAGGTCACTTGGATTGATGATAAGAGGACAAGTGTTATTGTAGTAAGAGTAATCTCTGGGCTATCATATGCTATCCCATAATGAATCTGGCCATTGGAGAATAGGCTTGATCTGTTCACAATATTTGTAAGGTTAAAACAATCTATGAGTGACAAAGGCTGTAATATCCTCACAGTATAAGTATTGGTGATTTTTCTAGTTTGATTATAAGACACTATGGCACTTGGAATCCTAAAAATGTGTTGCTGGCAGGATGACAGGATTCCCTGGATCATGAACAGATGGAGGATTATGCTGGCAGATTCAACAGTCAGATCCTTCCCCCCCATTTTACAACGGTCTTGGAAAAGCAAATGATAATATTGTCTTTCCAGGCCATGGAAAGAAGGAAGACAGAGTCAGGTAAGAAGAATTGAAATATTTTTGGTGGTAGAATTTTCTAAACAAGATGGAAAAGTTGTGCAAAAGGGGTATGGAAACCATAGAAATATTACTTGCAAAGAATAATATGTAAGGACTATGACAGGAATGTAGGGGTTCATGGGGTCTTGTTCTATGGATTTGGGTGGAAGTTGTTCACTTCATGAAGCCTAATAAATTTTATTTGTAGGTCTCCGGTTTGGAAACAGATTCAGTTGTTAGAAGGTGGAGCCCTTTTAGGCTGCGAGATGTGAACCCAAGGTTCAACTCCTTCTAGTCTGATTGCAGTGCCAGAAGTGAAGAGGACTTGGTAAGGTTCCTTTTAACATGGTTTAAGGGCTATTTTGCATTGATGTTGCTTCGAGTAGAATAATTGCCAGAAGTTAGGGTATGAAGAGTGAGAGAAATTCAGATTTGGTAATGCATCCCTCATCGATTGGAGATAAACTTTTGCATAAGTCATTAGAGATGTACAATATTGAGTTATCTTCTCCTGGGGAAGCAGGTGACCAATGTTAAAATGGAGGCCAATTGACATAGGTCTTCTAGGGATAATTTCATAAAGAAAATTTTTTTTCTCAAAATCTGTGCTTAGAATGGCCATAAGATTTTCCTAGTGGAAAATCTTTAGGCTGAAGTAACCCAGTTTCCTTGGTTAATTTAGACAGTTTAAGTTTTAATATTCCTTTGTTTTCTCCATCATTCTAGAAGATTGAGGATGGTAAGGACAATGATAGTACCAACTTCTTCATAGAGTCTTAGTTGGAGCTTTAATGACGTGTCCATTAAAATGCGTGCCTCAGTCATTAGAACTAATTGAAGGAATTCCCCAGGTGGGGAATATATTTTCTAAGTTTTTTGGTAAAAGTTATAGCATAAGTCTTATAACAATGAAAATCCTCTGTCTATTGAAATGTTTGAGTCTAACTGATATTATGAATTATCTTAATTTGGTCTTTTAAATTATTTAGGTTATTACTGTGCCAGAGTTATTAATATAAATGCAACATTGTTTATGGGAAGTCAGGGTATCTAGAGCCTGTCTGTTTTGTAGGAACACTGATCCTAGGCTTTTAACTTCAGCTTGGAGGACCTGAAGAGTATTTAGGGTGGTATTAAAGTGCTGCTTTATAACCTTAGATAAATGTATAAATCCTTGTTCTAGGTTATGTGTTCCTAGGGAAGGTATGATGATGCACGTGAAAGAGTGGAACGCTGTAGAGTAGGTTAAGTGATTGGGGCCATTAAACATTTTTAGTCAGTTTGAGGCCTGTTATATAAGACACTGTTATCTTTCTGACTGCATTTAGGGTAGATAATATATGCAAGACCATAGGATCATGACTAATTTAAAGGTAAGTAACAAAACTATGCAGTTATCTGCAGTTTAGAAAGGGATATACAATAGCTCAGATAACGAATAAGAACAGAATCTAACTCACAGGTGTTTAGTTTCCTATTGAAATAAAAAATATCTTTATGGTCACTCTTTTTTTTTCATCAAAAATAACCCTTAAAAGATAATTCTTAATTTCAAAATAAGGTTGGTTTCATTAGATTTGGCTTAATTATTTATATAGGTGTAGAAACAATGGTAATTTATTATTTAGACTCAAGTTTTCTTTGCTGATAGTTTTTCTAAGGAACTTTCAATTGGGCTTTTTTAAAACAAATCAATATTATTATAATGATACATATTAATAAAGCATACAATTCATCCAAAGTGTACAATCAATGTTATTTGCTATAATCACATAGTTGTGCATTCATCACTTCAATCATATTAGAGCATTTTCATTATTTCAATAATAATAATAAACAAAAACAAAAAACAAACAAGAAAATTTTTCACCTCTCAATCTGTCTATGCTTCCTCTGCCGTATATATTTGCTATTTCTTGCTATTTGTGCATATTTATTTATTTTTAAACACTTTTACTAAGATATATTCACATACCATATGATATATCCAAAGTGTGTAATCAATGGCTTTTAGTATAATCATAATGTTGTTCATTCATCAAAACAAAAAGTTTTAGAACAATTTCATTTTCCAAAAAAAAACTCCACACCCCTTAGCACATCTCAAACCTTCTATGCTTCCCTAGCCTTACATAACCACTAATCTAATTTCATCTTTATAAATTGATTTATATTTACATTCTATATAAATGGAATCATACAATATGTAGTACTTTATGTCTGTTTTCTTTCACTTAGCATAATGTATTTTATTTTGTTGCTATTAAAATCTTGTAGTATTAACATGTAATAGTACTGCTACTTAGAAAAATTAGGTTTTCTTTCACTTTTTCTATTCATTTCCAAAGTTTAACACACATCCTTTTTACCCATTCTGCACAAGTTAACCCTCAGCTTTCCATTCTCTAACTTTATTCTATTTTCTGGTGACCCATTCAAGTTACTAAATCCATGAGATTACACAATATATTTACTTCATAGTAGTGAAATCATACAGTATTTGTCCTTTTGTGTCTGGCTTTGCTTCATTTAACATAATGCCCTCCAGTTTCATCCATGTTATCATTTGCTTTACAACTTCATTTCTTCTTACATCTGCAAAATATTCCATCATGTGTTTACATCACAATTTGTTTTCCATTCATCAGTTGATGGACACCTGGGTTGTTTCCATATTTTGACAATCATGAATAATACCACTATGAACATCGGTGTGCAGATGTTTTTTCATGTCACTGCTCTCAGTTCTTCTGGGTATAGACTCAGTAATGGTATTGTTGGGTCACGTGGCAAATCTATATTCAACTTCTTTAGGAACTGCCAAACAGTCCTCCACAGTGGCTGTAACTTTCTACATTCCCACCAACAGTGAATAAGTGTTCATATCTCTCCATGTCCTCTCCAACACTTGTAGTTCTCTGTCTTTTTAGTATTGCCATTTTAATAGGTGTGAAATGATACCTCATTATAGCTTTGATTTGCATTTTTCTAATTGCTAGTGATGTTGAATATTTTTTCATGTGGTTTTATTTTGCCAGTTTTAGTTCTTCTTTGAACAAATATCTATTCAAGTCTTTTGCCTATTTTTAATTCGTTTGGTTGTCTTTTTAGTATTGAGTTGTAGCATCTCTTTATATATCATGGATATTAAACACTTATTGGATATTTGGATAGGTGATCTCCAAATATTTCTCCCATTGAGTTAGCTGCTTTTGCACCCTTTTGACAAAGTCCTTTGAGGTACAAAAGTGCTTAATTTTGTGGAGGTTCCATTTATCTATTTTTCTTTTGTTGCACGTGATTTGGTAATCAGGTCCAAGAAACCACCACTTATCACAATGCTTTTAAGATGTTTCCCTACATTTTCTTCTAGTTTTATGGTCCTGGCTTTTATATTAAGTCTTTGATCCAGTGTGAGTTGATTCTTGTACAGGGAGTGAGATAAGGGTCCTCTTTCATTGTTTTGATTATGGATATCCAATTCTACCAGCAACATTTGTTGAAAAGACTACTTTGTCCCATTAACATGGCTTTGGTAGGTTTGTCAGAACCAAGTGGCCATTGAGGTGAGGGTTTATTTCCAGATTCTCAATTCTATTCCACTGATCAATGTGTCTATCTTTATGCCAATACCATGGTGTCTTGACCACTGTAGCTTTGTAAAATGTTTCAAGGTAAGGCAGTGAAATTCCTCCCACATTACTGGTCATTTTTAAAATGCTTTTGGCTATTTGGGTGCACTTTACCTTCCAAATGAATTTAGTAATTACCTTCTCTAATTCTGCAAAGTAAGTTGTTGGATATTGATTGGTATTGCATTGAAAATATAAATCAGGATTGGTATCTTCGAGGTATTTAGTCTTCCAATCCATGAACATGGAATATCTTTCCATTTGTTTAGGGCTTCATTGATTTCTTTTAACATTGTTTTGTAGTTTTCTGCATTTAGGTCCTGTACTTCTCTGGTTAAATTGATTCCTAGGTATTTGAGTCTTTTTGTTGCTATTGTAAATGGAATTTTCCCCTGATTTCCTCTTCAGAATGTTCAATACTAGTGTACAGAAACATTACTGATTTTTGCATGTTTATCTTGTATCCTACCAATTTGCTGAGCTCATTTATTAGCTAAAGTAACCTTGTCATAGACATTTCAGAATTTTCTAAATATAGGATCATGTCATACATGAATATTGAGAGCTGTACTTCATCTTTTCCTGTTTGGATGCTGTTTTCAGTCTTACTGTTCTAGCTAGAACTTTTTAGCACAATGTTCAATAACAATGGTGACAGACAGGCATCCATGTCTTGTTCCCAATCTTAGCAGGAAAGCTTTCAAAATTTCTCCATTGAGTATGATGTTGGCTGTGGGTTTTTCATATACACCCTAGATTATATCGAAGAATTTTCCTTCTATTTTTATATTTTGAAGTATTTTTATCAAGAAATGATGCTGGATTTTGTCAAATACTTTTTCTGCATCAATTGAAATAATCGTGTTTTTTTTCCCTCCAATTTGTTAATGTGGTGTACTACAGTAATTGATTTTCTTATTTTCAATCACCTTTGCATACCAGGAATAAATCCCACTTGGTCGTGGGGTATAAGTTTTGTGTTTTGCTGTTGGATTCTATTTGCAGGTATTTTGTTGAGAAATTTTGCATCTATGCTCATTAGAGATTGCTCTGTAATTTTCTTTTCTTGTATTGTCTTTGGTATTAGGGTAATGTTGTCTTCATAAAATGTATTGGGTAAATTTCCCTCCTCTTCAATTTTTTGGAAGTTTTTAAACAGGATTGGTGTTATTTCTTCTTGAAATCCTTGATAGAACTCGCCCATGAAGCCGTCTGGTCCTGGACTTTTCTTTGTTGGGAGATTTTGGATGACTGACTCAATTTCTTAAAAAGTGATTGATTTGTTAAGTTCTTGTATTTCTTGCAGCATCAGTGTTGGTTGTTTGTGCATTTCTAGGAATTTTTCCATTTCATCTAGGTTGTCTAGTTTTTCAGCCTACAGATTCTCATAATATTCTTTTATCATCCTTTCTATTTCTCTGGGGTCAATTGTAACTAATCCCCTTTCATTTCAGATTTGTTTTTTCTTTTTAAAAATATGCAGTAATTTACTATAGATATCTTACATTAAATTCCACCATGTTACAACTTGATTCCTGAAACTCTGTGTATGGGAGTTTGGAAGAGACAACACTAGGTCAGTACTATGATCCCAAGTTACTCTCTGGCTGCATGGCGTTTGCGTGGATAGCAAGATCTGAATGAAAAACACAAACAGACACTGCTATCAGACATAACAGATTTTACTCATTTGCACCTTCTTTCTTTTCTTCTTTGTTAGTCTAGTGAAGGGTTTGTCAATTTTATTGATCTTTCAGAAGACCAGCTTTTGGTTTCGATGATTTTCTCTATTGCTTTTCTGTTCTCAATTTCATTTATTTCTGCTCTAATCTTTCTTATTTATTTCCTTCTACTTGCTTTCTTTTTTAGTTTCTCCAGCTGTTCAGTTAGCTCTTTGATTGTAGCTCTTTCTTCTTTTTTAATATAGACATTTAGGGCTATAAATTTCCCTCTCAGCACTGCTTTCACTGTATACCATAAGTTTTGATAAGTTGCATTCTTGTTTTCATTTGTTTCAATATATTTATTAATTTCACTTACAATTTCTTCTTTGACCCACTGATTATTTAGGACTGTGTTGTTCAGCCTCTACACATTTCCAATTTTACCTCTTTCCCATCTATTATTGTTTTCCAGTTTCATTTCATTATGATCTGAAAAGGTGCTTTATATAATTTCATTCATTTTTATATGTATTGACATGTGGTCTATCCTGGAGAAAGATCCATGAATACTTGAGAGCTATGTATAATCCTCTGAGTTTGGGTGCAACATTCTGTATATGTCTGTTAGGTCTAACTCATTTATCATATTGTTCAAGTTGTCTGTTTCCTTGTTGATCTTCTGTCTGGTTCTTCTACCTAATGATATGAGTGGTGTGTTGATGTCTCCAACTATTATTGTAGAGATGTCTATTTCCCCCTTCAATTTTGCTAGACTTTGCCTCATGTATTTTGGGGCACCCTGGTTAGGTTCATATATATTGATGACTGTTACTTCTTCCTGGTAGATTGTCACTTTTATTAATATATAATGGCCTTCTGTATCTCTTATAACATTTTGCATTTGAAGTCTTTTTTGTCTGATATTAGTATACCTACCCCTGCTTTTTTTTTTGGTTACTGTTTACATGGAGTATCTTTTTCCAACCTTTCATTTTCAGCTGGTTTGTATCACTGGGTCTAAAGTGAGTCTCTTGTAGACAGCATAGGGATGGCTTATGTTTCTTTATCCATTCTGTCAGTCTATATCCTTTGATTGGGGAGTCTAATCCTTTCACTTTCAATGATATTACTGAAAATGCATTATTAACTTCCACCATTTTATTTTTGGTTTTCATATGTCATCTTATTTTCATCTGTCTTTTTACCCTTTTGCTTATCCTTTCTGCTATTTTTGTCTACTATGCTCTTTTCTCCAAGCCTCTCTCTCCTGTCTTTTTCTTTCAGGTTGTAAGGTTCCCTTTAATAATTCCTGCAAAGGTGGGTTCTTTTTTTTTTACAAACTCTCTTATTTTCTGTTTGTTTGTGAATATTTTAAACTCACCTTCATATTTGAAGGATAATTTTGCTGGATAAATAATTCTCAGCTGGTAGTTTTTCTCTGGTATCGTAATTTTGCCATACCACTGTCTTCTCACCTCTGTGGTTTTTGATGAGACACCCACACTAAGTCTTACTGGGCATCCCTTGTATGTGGTGGTTTGCTTCTCCCTTGCTGCTGCTCTCAGAATTTCCTCTTTATCTTTGATGTTTGAAATTTTGAGTAGTATGTGTCTTGGACTAGGTCTATTCAGGTTTTTTCTAAATGGGGTACATTGTGTTTCTTGGACATATAAGTTCATTTCTTTCATGAGAGTTGGGAAATTTTCAGCCATTATTTCCTCAAATACTCTTTCTGCCCTTTTTCCCTTCTCTTCTCCTTCTGGAACTCCCATGACATATATGTTTTGTGTTATCATTTAACTCTCTGAGCCCCTGCTCAATTTTTTCCATTATTTTCTCTCTATTATTTCCTGCCTCCTATTTCAGTTGTTCTGCCTTCTGTATCACTTTTTGCTTCTATAATTTCTAGTCTGCTGTTGTATGTCTCTAATGTGTTTTTGATCTCACCTCTTGTTTCTTTCATCCTCATGACCTCTGTTACTTTACAATTCAGGTTTTCAGATTCTTCTTTGGGTTTGCTCAGTGTCTTCTTGATGTCCTTTATCTCTTTATCCATATTGTCTTTCAAATCATTAATTTGATTTTGGAAGTTTGTTTGCATCTCATTGATTAGTTGTCTCAAACCATGTGTCTCTTCTGGGGCTTTGATATATCCCTTTTCTTGGGTCATTTCTTCCATTTTCTTAGTATGGCTTGTAATTTTTGCTGATGTCTAGGCATCTGATTAGGGTGGTGAGTTTCCTCAGATGCTCGATGTCTCTCTTTCATACTGATATGGTAGCAGGAGTATGTGTTTTTCTGCTGTTCTTTGATTCTTGGGTCAACCTGTTCTGGGTCTTTAGGATTGTCCTTGTTAGTTGCTGAATATGGACCCTGGAATGAGTAATGGGTTGCAGACCTCCTTCCAAGGTTCTTAGGGAGGAAGGTGATAAAGGCTGGAAAAAACATCTCTTACTTATTTACATTTAATTTCCTCACATGCACTTCCTTGATTGACTAGCAGATGGTGCTCTTTGACAGCTCTTGCAGTTCAAAGCCTGGTTGGAGTGTGTTCACTACAACACGGACTGGATCAATGTGATAGAGGATCCTGGCTAAAGGCTAAGAGCCTCTAAATTCAAAATTTCTCATAGGCTGTTCTCCAACTTTTGCAGGCAGCCCCCTCCCTTTCCCCAGGTAGGAAATAGTTCCACTCCCCTCTGTGTCCTCAACAACCAGTCTTGGTCAGTAGAGAGGGAAATTGAGAGTGTCGAGTCTCTTTAGTCCCTTGCTGGCTCCCAAGGCAAACAATGGCATGGCCCCATCTGGCCTGGAACGGCTCAAGGGACACAGCAGAACAAATTTGTGAGTAAAAAGCTGAGTCAGCCCTAGGCTGTGTCCCTCTCTCTCCCTTTTCCTGGGGAGGTGGATCCCTGGGGTCCCCTTTTTCTGTAGCCACCGACTCCAAGTCCTGAGAATTCAAAAGTGTCTAAGGGTGTGGAAGGATGCCAGCAGTTGCAGGTGAAGCTCTTAACTCAGTTTTGTTGTCATGATTCTTTTCCTTTGCCTCTCTCTATTCTAGGTGATTTCTAGCCTTCCCCTGGTGTCTTAAACTCTAGAAGATTTTTTTCCAGGCCTTTTCTGCCTGTGTTCTAGCTATTTTTCTGGGAGAGAAGATAGTCCTGTGTCTTTCTAGCCCATCATCTTCCTGGACATCAGTGCAATTGGACCTTTAAAAGCTTCTTGAGTCCAGGAAGCCAAGCTGAGAACTTCATCAGATTTCATCTGAAGTTCAGAATGTAGCTTTCTTTACTGACCTGTAAGGTTAAAAACCCTGAAGCAAGGTGGCTAGATAGTTTTTTCCAAGAGGTTTTGTAATCATGGACTTCATAAAGTTAATCTTAGTTTTTTAAAAGTGTCTGGTCACATCTTAAATCTGACATTCCAGTCAAAGTTTTGTTTATATAACCAATATGTCCAATTATGTTCTGTTAACAAGGAGGACAGATTCTGATTGAACCTAGGTAAATAATTGTTTTGCCATAAAAGAGTATTTAATGAAAGTTTCCAAATTCTGGAAGTCCAGGCAGGGAAAAGAAGACGAATGTTTCATGAATTATAAATAATTTAAGGGAAAAGAGTAAGGGATTTCATGTATCTAGATAACAGAACATTAATTCATTAGCAATAATCTAAACAAAGTGATCATTCTTTATCAGTTTATCTAGTCCTAGGTGATCAATCCTCATTTTGTTTCACCTTGTATTAGCAATTGCATGATCCAACTTCTTTTCTGCTAGAATTCTGGAATTTTTGTTTTAGTTTAGTAACATGTCTCAATTTCTTAAGCAACGTTATTAGAAGCTTGTACCCCAGAGTACCTGGACATGGTTTTTTCTATGGGTCTTTGAGACAATACTTTCTGTTGCAGATGAAGCACTCTGGCTGGTAACTGATTGCAAGTGTTTTCAGGGAAGTATCAGAATAAATATTGTCTGTAGATGATAAAAGACTTAAAGTGGCTGTGGTTAGCATTAGTTTTTTATTAAAGTAGAAGTTCTGATGAAAGTCCGTTACAAAAAATAATGTAACTGAGACGGAAATTTGGTCGCTTCTCTGATATGTAACTTTTTTTAAAAAGAATAACTGAAATAATGACTGCTAAGACTGTATTGTCGTCTACTATCAGGTAGATCAGTATTAAGACTTCTTATGGTCAGTGTGGATATTGACAAATCTCTAAGGACTTTATACAATTTTTAAAATGTATATCTTATATGTTTATAATAGCATTTTACCCATATAAATTTAACAGAAGTTTAGAAAATCCTGTTTAATTGGCAATACTTTCTATGTAACTCACAACATATTAAATAAGCCTAATTATTTCTAGCACCTCTCTTTAACAAGGCAAAAGAGCAAATTCTTTGTGATTTTCTGGGGGCATTCTGGCAAATCCCAAAGACAGTTTGAGATCAATAAGAAGTTATGTAGTGTTTGCATTTGGGAAGGCAAAATATTAAATTTGCTAGGTGTGCATATTTTATTGAATAGGAAAATGGGTCACTGTGAAATATTTGGTTCTATATTTAACAAAAGTGACTATAAAATATATAAAACTAAATAGGAGTTAGGGGAGCCAGTGTAGCTCAGTGATTGAGCACCTACTTCACATGTACGAGGTCCTGGGTTCAATCCCCAATACCTCCTAAAAAAAAAAAAAAAAGGACTTAACATGCTTGTAAAAACAAAATAAAATACTAGTTCTTTTAAAAGTGAAAAGACTTGCTTTTTAAAACAATAAAGGATAAGGTCAGTATTTGCCTTCTCAGCAGATTACTCAGATGCTTAAGCAAAATCTTTTGTAACCTCTTACTAAGAGCAGATCAGTAATTTAAAGAATACATTTTTATTTTAACAGAAAGAAAACTAAAATCTAATTTTGCATGAGGATACTGTCTGATAAGAAAGCTCTTAAGAGTACCATAAACCTATCCAATCCTTGACCATGACAAATAAAACTCCTTTCCATAAACCTTTTACAATTTTTTTAATATTCATTCAGGTTTTGTCTTACACATTCCTGCTTCTCATTCTGCCACAACCAGTCATTTTACTTTAGGAAATAACTGCTTTCTTTTTCCTCAACAAAGCACATCCTTCATATATGAAATACTTGCATACTTTAAGTTACCAAAAATATTTTTGAAATTGTCTTTAAACAAACATCCTATAAAACACAATTATTCTTAAAATAAAATGTGTTGCAATAGTAACCCAATATGAATAAATGCAAATTTACATTTTTTATAATTTTAAAGATTTAGTAGATATAATGCAAGCTTATTTTATCAAAAATGTTGTGTAAATTTAGAGAAGAACATGCCCAAATAGAATAAAATTGTGTTTTTGTTATACTTAACATTGTTAATTTAGAAGGCATTACTGTTTCTATTTTACAAACAATTTTAAACTTACAAATACTTTTTAAAAAATATTGGGAATAGTAGTACATTTTCCTTAATTTCCAGGACCTTAAGAGTACTAATTTATATATGTGTTTATTTATCTTTAAGGTAATTTGAATAGAGCTCCTTTAAGGAGTTTTATAAGCTAATTTGGTAATATCATCTGGATGTAGGAAAATATTATACATCAAATTTATAGACAGACAAAAACAGAGAACTTATAGCTTTAATTTAAAAGTTTGCAGCCATGTGTCAGACATAAAGACACAGGAACATAGAAAACATAGAAATACTTAATTCACTAGTTTATATAAGCTATTTTAGAGTTTTGAATATTTTTAGTAGATTCTGAGTACCAATTAAAGTAGATATCAATTTCACCTAATTTGGGAGCTCATTTTATCAGGTGCACCTCTAAGATAAGCAATCTTAATCAGCTGCAAAGTTCCCCATAAGGGCCATTGTAATACTAAATTATCCTTCCTGATGTTCTGCCATTAGTTAATTCGGTGCAACTCTGGGCCCATAATTCTTAAACATAAAAGATGCCATGATGCCAGCTGGCAGAATGCTCTTAGAATGTGAGGATTCCATAATCAGCAGCAAAATACCACAGAACTCACTGTGGAAATGCTTTGAACAAAACCAAAGGATAAGGACTGAGTTCCCTTGCAAGGGACATTCCTGCTGAAAATAATTGGCCTGTTAACCCATGGTCAGGAAATCGGTGAGATCAGAGAGCTCAAACACAGAAAAAGTAGAGCCTGGACCCAAGAGGATTTTACCAAGAACTCTAACAAGATGACAAGAAGGACAGTGAACACAATAGATTCTAGCAGGTGCCATGCCTGCCATTCAGGTTATTTGCAAGTCATCAGCAGTTTCTTTTGGGTCCCTTCGTGGTCTCCAAAATAAATGTTAAAATAAAAGCTTGAGTAAAATTTGGTTAGAATTTAGAAATTTTTTACTGAATCAATTCATAAATTGGGGAGAGTCCAATCACCATTTGACAGAGAGGAATTCTGCTAAAAAGAGAGCAACAGGCTTTTATAGACAGAGAAAGGGAGTATATTGAAAGGAAATTTTCATTAGTTAACGCAGACTACATTACCTAGCATGGTTAATGCACACAATTGCTTAGCAATAAGGAAGTTAACTAGTGTAAGAGTAGGGAGTTGGCAATAACTGATTGGCTGATTTAAATTCTGTTTTCTGGGCTAGCCAGGCATATATGGTGATAAAATCGTACTTAAATTTTGTTTTTTTGACATAGGGCTTAGCCCAAGTACTACAATTTTTTATTTCATGGGACTTCAAAATATTAATAAGATTTTAAGTAATATAACAGACTCAAAATTTCAGAATCTGTAAATTGAAATTGCACATAACCAGCAATTCAAAAAGCCGAGGGTCCTGTCAAATTCTAGTACTGTTCTCCACACATCCTCCCCCAAATCTAACAATTGGATTTCAAAATACCACATTTCTTCATTCACTTAAAAAATAACTATTGAATATATATTTATTACCATAGTAAAATCTGGGGATACATAAATGAAAAAAATTAAAATACTTTTTGTTTTGTGAACAAGCCCAAGAAATGGAATAGACATATCATTATAAGTGAGTGCATTAGTCTGCCAAAGGAAGGCTGATGCAAAGTACCAGAAATCTGTTGGCTTTTATAAAGGATATTTATTTGGGGTAAAAGTTACAGTGCTCTAAAGAGTCCAGCTCAAGGCACCATAAGAGATATTTCCTCACCCAAATTCATTTGCCATGTGTTGGAGCAAGATGGTGGATGATGTCTGCCTGGTCTCTCCTTCCTTCTTCCTCTTAAGGTTCCATGGGCCCAGCTTCTTCTGATCTCACCTGTAGGCTGGTATAAGGCTCAGCTACTCTGTTCTCTTCAGCTGCAAACTATCAGGCAAACAGTTCTTCTCTCATCCCAGGGCCGCAGGATCCTCTTTCATGTCTGTGGAGCTCTCTCTATTCCTGTGTATCTTCTGTGTATCTCCTTGATTGAGTGTCCATTTATATAGCCCACCAACGGGGCAAGGACTCAACTCTGAGTCACCCTAATGACATGGTCTAATCAAAGCCCTGATCTAAACATAATTTAATCAAAGACATCTCAGTTGAATCTAATACAATCAAAGGGTGGCACACCCAGAGGAACAGACCAGTTTAGAAACATAATCAATTCATATTTATTTAATCTCAAACTGCCACAGTGAGGTTCATGACAGATAATGAACAAGCAAAGATATGGGATGTTCTTATTTACAGGTGTTGAACAGAGAAAGTCACAGTGTTATTGAAGCTTGAAGGAGGTAGATATTTTCAAAACAGAAAAGTTGGGCAGTCCATTTTAAACAAAGACAACAATATAGTTGAAGTCATGAACAACTATAAATGCTTCCTGGTCTTTGTGGGAAACTAAATCATTTGGCCTTATTGCAGCAGAAGTTATCAGTGAAAGAAGGCTCTGCAGGGAGGGTAGACAGGAAAGTATTATGAAATGATCAAAGACTACTTTTCCAAGCCAAGAAGTTTCTTTTAGCTGATAAAGAATGCCTAAGTGAACTGATGAGATTTTTATCATTATGGTAACATTGTGATATAAATAAAAAACTACTTATGAAGTCAACCCTTTAGTGGAAATTTGAAGATCTATGTTTCTAAACTCAGAAAGCAGTTAGAAGTGTATAAATTGAATATAAATAATATACAAGAAAATATTTAAAGCTAACATTTATTGTATTTCACAAACTTTTACCTGTTATAAATCAATTAATTTATTTAATAACATAAAATTCAATGATGTGCTAACATTTTTCCACTTTGCAGATGAGAAAATTGTGGCCAAGAAATATTAACTAGCTTGTTTAAGTTTCCATAGTTAATAATAAATGAATAGAAGACGTAAATCCAGCTTCCAAGAGCAAAGACTTTTAACTTTTGCAGTATAATACCACAAAGTACAACATCTAACAAAAAAGAAAATCATCCTCATTTAAGATAAATGAAAACAAAGGCACAACAAGGTAAAGAAACAGCAGGTATGATTCTTAAATACTTATTTTCCTTTACGTCAAATCTACCAAGTAACTACATCTTTTAAAAAATGAAAATAACACAAAGTAAGGCATTTGTGTGATTATACTGCATTGTCTCTCTTTTGAAAAGAGAGCATTCCATTGTTAGCAGATTTCTTGTGTAATTACAGAAGAAAAAACAGATTGCTGATATTACCTTCTGTGATGGGACTCCTTGCTGTTGAAAATGGAAGAAGATTTTTTTAAGTTAATTGAAAACACAGCTTGATGTCCTACCCAGTTTAAATACAGAAATTCAATGCATAGAAAAATAATAAATAAACAAACTATGCTAAAGTAATTTTTGAATTGAGACAAATTAGCAGAACAAGAGAATTCTTGGATATAGTTGTTTTAAAATCTTCAAATATCTCTAAGCAACATGTACATTGTGTACAGTAAATTACTTACAACATGAAGATAGATTATAAATAACTAAATGTTCATCATCTTGAAGAAAACAGGCAAATTAGCACTAATGATAGCTTATAAATAAGTAAATGTTCATCATCTTGAAGAAAACAGGCAAATTAGCACTAATACACACACTGTCTGAAATGGCTGGGGATGATGTGAATTAAGATGGAGTCAATAAGTAAATTTATACGTTTGTGTAAATGCTCTCCTAAACAGTATTTCACTTTATGAAAACAAATTATTTTCCTTGAAAGATCTTTTTTATCGTGCATTTATAGATTACCAAGATTACCAAGAAATCTAAGCTATTTGTTACTGCTTCCTTGTCAGGTCTAATCAGCATGTTTTTATCAATGCAATAGATAATCTGTGTTATATTACTTATTATGCTAAGGAAATTGAGATCTTTGTACTCCTCTTCTCTCTGCAGAGAGAACGAGAGTTAATACAGCCCTGCAGTAAGACCATGAAAATGTATTGTTTTCCTTTCCAGGTAAAAGAAACTGTTTCTGGTGGTTCTTTATAATTAGTAGTGAAAAGAACAATAGCTTTATATTAAGTATCAGCCACCTTGTTTTAATAACGAGTACATCTGATATGGTAACTGCATTTAAAATGTGTACCAAAAAGTTTTTGTTATGATCTGCAGTAATTATCTGAGATTAATAAGACTTCTGCACAAATTAAATTTATAAATTAAATGAGGCTATGATAGGAATTACTCTGGTAAAAAAAGCATTATCAAGGGGTTTTTACTTGGTCTTACCAACCATAATAGCCATTGGTCAATGGCTTGGATAGTCATTGTGGGAAGTTTGCTAGTTGCCAGGTAAGCCTATTTCAAGTATACATTCAAGAACCAAGTAGTTATTCACAGATTGGCTCCATGGACTCTATGGCCTAACCATCTGCCAGACTTAACACCCAAACTTAATTTAACCTGATGCTCATAAAATTCCACTTGGATTAGTAGACCACACTCACAAATTGAGTTACCAGGAAACAGTGTCAACTCAAAACCTCTGTGAAATGGTACCTGAGTACATCTCTTTGTCCACTGTAAATTTATCAGAATATGTGGCCACAGGTCTCAATGAATATAGTTTAGAGGATGATTTACAATATGGTCTTCAACAATGTTGAATATTCCTCCTTAAAGGGAAGTCTATGCTATTTTTAATCAAGAAACTACAGGTTTGTGAACAAGTCTAGGTCTGGGAATATATTGTGAGGCCAAAATACTGTGTCAATTTAAGACAGATTTGTGACTGCTAGATCTAGAATTCATTCATTCATTCATTCATTCATTCACATGATCAAATAACACTTTAGAACATTGTCCACCTATTTCATTTCTTGATAATATTTTGTGACCGTTGACTATGGTAATTTTATCCACTTTGTAGCTGAATATTAATGACTGTAATATAGTATCTGTCTCTCATTATCATTGAAATCAGGGAGATTGTCTTAATAGCATCACCTTGTACCATCATTTCTGCCTAAAAGCCATTATCGAGCTTTGTAAGAATTCTGGCCCTCCCTCACTAATGCATTAATCAACTACTCAGCAAGGGATTTTCTTCAGAGTCCTTTCTTGATATTTAAGTGCGTATATGTGCAGGTATAATGCACTCCAACTTTTCTATCACCCTAAGTGTTTTGATTCCTTCTTTTACATTATATCACAGAAATTTGGACACCTTAACCTCATTGAGCATAAGCCACTATTGAGGTCATATTTCAATCCGCCAGCCACAGTGTTTGATTCACTCCCAAATGCTTGAGCTAATATATAAAATCCAAAATCTCTGATAAGTTACTCATAAAAATAAATTCCTCCCAATGTTATAGTTTATTTTCCTTGCTCTAACATTTTTACAATCCAGTTGCCCCCAGGTCTCTATAAGTAAAAATTTGCAAAAACTTGCAAAGCTTTTTGATTATATGGTATCTTTTCCTGAGTCACATTTTGCATGTAACTCCGTGTAACATATTGATAAATGCCTCTAGTTATAGGTGCAGAGGCAATAAGGGATAGTATGCATGTATGTTTAGAAGAATAAACATTCCCTTGCATGGGACTTCCTAAAGACAGGTAGGTTGCTTCCACTGAACATGGTGGCTCAGGATGTCATGGGGATTCAGGATTCCTCATTTCATTTGAGTCCATTCTAAGTCTGGAAGCCATTCTTTCCCATAAGAGGATCTAGTTTTCACATGAAGTGTTTGATAAATCTCTGAATTCAGCTTATATTTAATTCTACAAAATGTTCAATTACATTTTGGGTGTCATTTCCAGTCACAACTGCAAGAGACTTGCCACAACAGTACTCTGATTCTCTCACTGTGACTTGAGCTGAGAACTTTTCTTTAACTTTTAATTTTCATTCTGTAAGCTCTCAAGTTCAGTCAAAAATAACCACCCCAACCCATGAAGAGCTCTAGCCATCACTGTAATGATCATATATGTATAGCAGCTATTTGTATCTCTAAAGCCTTATCTTCATCAGACACTTCATCCCAAGCAACTGGTGATAATATAATTGTCCTGGATTATATCTTTTGTGGACCCCAGAAAATTATGTTCTTAATCTAACCCATTCCTGTGCATTGAAGCTTATTGTATGTGCGGTCATTTGGTTAGATTCAATTAAGAGACCTTTTGATTACATCACTTTTGGTTAGATCACTTCAGTTAAGGACTTTTGATTAGATTGCAGGGCCTGGGGTGGATCCTAATCCTTTTACTGGAGTCTTATATAAATGTACACACAGAGAAAGATAGCTGCCATTTTACCCTGCCACGTGAGAAAGGATTGCAGGATGGCCTACAGCTGCAGAAAGACAGAGAAACTTGAGATAAGCCAATTGTGTGTCTTATTTTCTTAACTTCTTAAGAAATATCTGGAATTAAGAAATAAAAGGTAAGTGACCAGCACTAGGTACTTTGAATTTTGTAAATGGGATTGAAATTTTATACTAAAGACATTGTAGAAGTACTAAATGCTTGATAGTCAGGGAATGACCTTCTCAGGTAATATTTAGCAAAGTCATTTGGCATCAGTGTGGAAGATGAACAGGAAACAGGATAAAATCAGTGGAAAAGGAAACATTTAAAAGACTGCTGCAATAATTTAGGTGAGAAAATTTGAGGCATTTAGTTACAGCAGTGTCAGTGGACTGGAGAGACATAGCAGTTTGAATAGCTCTTTAGGACATCAAATTTAATTTGTCTTCATACAATTTAGGTTACACTTCCAGGAACTACTAGCTTTAGTATTGAAACTATTATTTTTATACTGATTTTTTTACATTGGACATTTTTAAAACATGCTTAATATATTTAAGAATGGCATTATTGAGTGCAGAGTTCATTCCATTGCTTCCATTGTCTTCAGGTCATAGATATGATTTTCAATAGCAAGTTTATTGCACAACTTTTAAAACATATATTTTAATTATCAGATGGATTGGGAGAATGTTTTAGTTTGCTAAAAGCTGTTGGGACCAATATACCAGAAACGGGTTGGCTTTTACAATGGGAATTTAGTAACTTATAAGCTTATATTTCTGAGGTTCTGAACGTGTCTATATCAAGGCATTATCAGAGCTGTTGTCTCCCTGAGCTGCAGCCAGGTGATTAGACACATGGCAGGGAACAATGTGGCATCAGTTCATCTCTCCCATCTCCTCTGGGCATCCTTCCTTTCAGTTTCTGGCTAACATGGCTTCCTCTCTGCTTCTGGATTCCTCTCTGTCTCTGTGGCATTCTTTCTGTATTTGTGGCTTTTTATTCCTCTGTTTATAAAGTGCTTCAGTAAAGGATCAAGACCCACCTTGGCCATGCCTTACTGAAGTGATCTAATCAAAGGGAAGGTCCCATAACTGAATTTAATCAAAAGGCCCCATCTATAATAGATTTACATGCACAGAAATGGATTCGTTTTAAGAACATGAATTTCAGGGGTGCACAAAAACTTCAAACTGCCACAGAGAGAAAAACCGTAGAAATCCAGGTTAGGAATGCTATTATTTTACTTGTACATAGTCACTAAGTTGAATATGAAATAGTTAAATCAATTATATGCTAATAAAATAAAGAGCTAGGCTTAATAGTTATTTTCATAGTTTCATAGTAATTTATGTCCTAATGGATATATTCAAATCCAAACCAAAGTTTTATTCCATTTAGTTTCCATTTTAAGCATAAGCAAAATAACCCAAAACACTGAAAATAAAGTCATGATTATTCAGAGATCAACATTCTGGTGTCCTTATATATCTTAATCAACAACAGATATAGAAATAAGAGTGCACATACCAACTCAGAAGTTAGGTGTATATTTTTGGGAAAATGTTTACTGATGAGTTCAGGTATAAGCCATTTTCGAGCCTATGTACCACTAGGCTTTCAGAGAGCCAGGATTAGGCTGAAAGCTAAATGGAATATGGGAATTACCACAATTGTAAAGGTTGGTTCCAGTAGAAATGGCCAAATGGACAAGTGCATATTGTCTTAAAAAGCAGTAAGCTTGGAAACTATTCAGGTCATTTTTGGCCTCCAGAGTTGCAAACTATTAATTACAAGATAAATGCAAAGGATCCTGGGCACCAGCTCAATGATAAAAAGTGAGAGTACAAGCCAAGGCAGAAGTTTAATGCTATAAATGGATCAGCATTGGGACAGGCAGATTATGAAGTGCTACAACTTGTCATAACTTGAGTTTTTGTTTATCCATCTGATTTATCAAATCATGACTCACATGGTTCTCTGCAAATACTAAACAGAAGACTGGCTTCTGCTTCCCTGATCTTATATGAGTCACTTTAGTCCTCTGCCCTTCTGGATATCAGATCGAGGGAGAAATGAGTCTGTTGATATCTGCATGGTCCCTGGAAGGATAGCCTTGAGAAACAGGAACAGAATTGGATGAACAGATGGTACCCAGCAACACTCTGATATTGAGCTCCTTTAATTTTGAAAACTTTTAAAAATTGGAAGGTATATATTTTTTGAGGGCTTAGAAAAGAGAACATTCAATTTAAATACAAAGATGATGCCTGGACCCAGGGGAGGAAAAGTAGAGGGACAAGTAACCCAATGACAGAAACAAAAGTCCATTAGTGGACCTATACTTATTTTGAAGGTATATTTTTTAAAAATTTAAGCTTAAAATACATGCATTAATTTAACTGAAAATGTGCGGCTTCAGCATGTTGTTGAATTCAGTTGAACATCCAAAACCTCTGACAAAATAATTTATCTTTGTATAACAATCTCTTGAAAAATGTCAAAGGTGCTGCAACTCATAATACCTGGGACAATTCTTTTAAAATACTTGTTGCCCAATTATCTTTCCAAAGCCTCAAACATATCCCCAAATCTCTCAGGTTCAAATCTTCCCTAAATGTTTCCTCAAATTCAGCCCAATTCTTTGCTCTTTGAGGTATACCTCTATACTAGTTTTGTAACATAGTCTTTCTTTCTCTCAGAAGTAATACTCTGAACTTTCCACTGTAAAAAAGACATAGAAGTTTGAGTTTCTTTCAGTTCTTCCCCTCAACCCTTACTCTGTCATACACAAAAAGGCAGTGACCACACAGATTCATTTATTTGATTGCTATCTTTACAAATGGAGAAGAGTTATCTTTCAAAAGCAAAATACTTGCAATTTATTTCTTATCTCACAATTTACCTACACTTTCACACTGACATCCATACCATTTCCATACACACACATAAACACACACACATACACATCTAAAATTTAAGTAGAAACTACATCTTCAATGAATTATCTGTATTTGATTGTTTTAACTTGGTTGTCTTATCCTACCTATGATTAACACATATCGCATTTGAAAGCAATTCTATATCTATCTGATCTTTATAACTCCTATTCATTTCTGAAAATAATCCAGCTTTCCTTCTTGACCTATATGATATCAAATGGTTTTGCAAAGCATTTAACATATACATGTGTGTTTGTTTACATAAGCATGCATGCATGTGATTTTCATTCAAGTTTTTAAAAATTCAAAAACAAATGAAAGTTATAAGAAAAAATTCAATAGATGCTCATTTCTTGACATTTTAAAGAGAATTCACTAGAGATTTTATACCAGTTCCAAAAGATAATATTCTGACACTTCCCAGCTGTTAGGATTGTATTTCAGATAAACAACATTGGTACCATTTTAACTCATCATCATATTACAGCTGCAGAGTAAAGAATAAATTGAGATTTTAAAATAAGTTTCTTTTTCAAGGGAGGAGGTCATAAACACTGTGTGAATTAGTAATGTTGGGTTTAAATGATTTTTTGCATTTAATCCTTATTTCAGATATAGAATATAGAAATAAATATAGAAGCAAATTAAAGTTTCAAATCTTACTCTCTATGTACTATGATCACACTGAATCTTAGTATAAAACTACAGAGTGCATGTGAACATATAATCTGAAATTTAAGGTGACCCTCAGGTAATGACATAAATGAAGAGGTGTGTGACTAGCTGTATTAAATGTAAAATAATAGAAAAGACAGTACAAAATATGTGATATAGATAGGATGCACCCCAAGTGGTAAGTATAAGTCTAGTTCTTGAAACAGTTGCTTTGCCTATGTTCAAATATACTTTGCATATATTTATGTGTTATAATCAATGTATTTCTTTTTATTGAGGTTCTTTTATTTACTAAGGGCCAATTATATACAGCAAATACATAGATCTTAAGTATATAGTTCATTGAGTTTGACCATTCCATATATCCATGTAATCAACACCTCAATCAAAATATAGAGCATAGTCATTACCCTAGACTCTTCCATGTCTCTTTCAACTCTAGTTCTCTCTCCCTTCCACAGAGCTAGTCACTATTCTAATTTCTACTCCTATAGATTGGTTTTGCCAGTTCTAGAACATCATATAAATGGTATGATACATTATATGTTCCTTTATTCCTTCTTTCAATTTATTTTTGGTTTAATTTACTCTTCTTTGTTGTTGTTGTTAGACATCTGTCCCCAAAAACCATGGCTAAAATTGTTTTTTTCCATGGTATATTAACTGTGAGTAATTGGCATAAAATAAAAACTTTGCTGTTAGCTCTTCAGTCCATAAATCATTACATAAATAATAAATGCTTATCACAATCAGTGAGTAATCATGCCACTTCTTTCAAAGTCTGTCTGTGATAGATCACTGTGCATCTATTATTCAGTTCATGCACAGACAGCAAAGCATGCATTTGTGCTTTCTCTTTATCTCCCAGTGATAAATACAGGTGACATTTTACCAAAAAAAAAAAAAAAAAATGATAATTTAAAGAAGGAATGTGCCAAAAAGATTAAAGTGCAGCAAGGAAATGAAAAGTGATAATACTGGCAGTGAAATTTAAACTGAACATAAATGGAGTCATAGAAGTTATAGTTGGCCCTGGGAATGTTGATACTCGTCACAGTTTGGGAGAATCTAGATATGCAACCAGAGGATTTTAGTGAGTGGACTTATCAATATAAACAAGGAAGATGGCTAGGATGAAAAGGATGATGATGTCCCAGAAAAAGTGACACCACAAAATTTTAAATACATTTAATGACATTGAAAATGCAAAAAATAAAATGCTGGAAGCTGATCCAAACTTAGAAGGGACCATGATAAATCACCAGGGCATAACAAAACATATTTTCTCAGTAATGTATGTTATATGATGAGAAGAAGGTAAGCATAGTTCATTTTTGCACTTTGACAAATTAAAAAGACAGCTTCTCAAAATTTCTAGGATCTTAATTTACAGTACTGAATAAATATTAATTTTACTATTTTTTACTTTCCTTATATATTTGTAGCCAACAATAAGACTGCTTTAGTGTTGTTAAAAAAGCATAGTAAAAGCATAGGACAGGAAAATGGGATGGGAAAGAGGAGTCAAAAAGGATGAAACTTGTCTAAGGAACACGCTGAAAGAAATTTGAAATAACATAAATCATTTAAAACAATTACATAAAAGACTAAACAAAATGGTACTTGGAAGAAATAATAGAATGACCATAATTATGTTTAAAAAGGAAAATAATATTACAGAATATTTTTATAATACATGAGATAATTATAGAACAAATATTAATATCTAAAAATAATAAGCAGTTAAATTTTTCTCTTAATATCATTAAAGCAAAAAGCATCCCTGCCAGTTGCCAGCTGGCTTGTTGCTACCATCCAGACCTGCTGTTTCATGCTGTTTATAGGCAATTTCACAGAATTCTAACCTCAGATGAAGTCACTCTGTGCCTGTGTTAGAATGAGGCAAAAATATGACAGTTCTCTGTAATCACATTTGAGAGTGAAGAAAAACAAGAAATCTATGCAACCATAAAAATGACCAAATATCACACTCACTACTACTGATTCAAATTCTATAATCATATGAATAAATATTCACATTTTAAACATGATTTATACTATATAAAGCATTCTCATATAAGTATGAAATGTGTATGTATGAAGTAGATATATGAAATACATATCTACCATATAAGAAATACGTATAAATTGAATGGTTATAGGAATTCTGTGCAATTAGAAGAATAGTTATATTTTTCAACCCCAATTTACAAATGATGCTGCTGAGGTATATATAGAATGAGTAATTTGTAAAACTTTAACCATTTGTAAACGCGTGCTCTAAGACTGAAATTTAGATTAGGATGGCAGTCCACCTTTATCAGTTATTAACAGTGGTGTCTTCAGAAATTTACTCAAACTTTTCTGTCTCTTTTCTCATCTGTAAAATGTAAACAAAGTATTAAGTAAAATAAATCAAGCAGATCATATCAGATAATCCATAATGAGAAGTTAGTGCTTAATAATTAAGCTGAACTTATCATAATTATTGTTAAAACTAGTTCTATCATTATATAAGATGTATATCGGTAACTATTTTAGTGCACATTTCATAATACAATAGAACTATGTAGTATTGTTGCAAGAAAGACAAGTTTTAAGTTTTTAATGTTTTCCCCTCATCAGTTGAGCAGGCCCACAGTTACTTATGAATATTTTAAATAGGAGTGATTACCTAAATTATAATTTTCCTAGTATTAAAGCTATCATTATGAGCCCCAGAAAGCATGAAGAATTTTATTTATGCCTCAATATCATGGTTTTAATATACTTTAATTGGACTTTTAAGTCAATATTCTGTGCACCAGTAAATTACTAGAGATGAAACACTTTTTCATGAAGCTTCTAGATTATAGAGGTCTAGATAACATGTTTATTTATCTAGTTTCTCATTTTTCAAGTGATTTTTAAGATGTGTTTTCTTTCCCATTCTTAATGTGTAAATAGGTGTGGTAAATTAATATAGTTTCATACTGTAAAGATTATAGACACAGAGTCTACTAGGAAAAGTTTGACTTTTCTCCTTCCATATTTCAGATTAACATAAAACCTTTAAATAATACTAATAGAAAATACATAATCATCTGTTATTGGAAGTAAGAAATATCCTATTATATATGTTGACATCAGATCGCCATTTGCTATGAAGAAGGCAAGTTAGAGTAAACATAGAGTACTGCTGAAAGCATTATTGTTTTCCATAGATAAACAATATTTTCAATTCTGTTGTTCACAATTTCTTCCTAGCCTCTTGTTTTCTCACTCTTTATCTGTGCCTTTCTTTTCTTAGAATAAATATGATATAATGGAAAGATCACATGAAATCTGAGAACCTTGGTTTTCACTTTGATTCCAAATGATTATATACAATGATTTGAGATCATTGGGATTTAATGTGAGTTATCCCTTCTGTAAAATGAGACTAACAAATTTTCACTGATCATTTTTGAAGGCCAAATGAGACAACCATCAAGAAGATACTTTGAATTAGTAACTATTAATATACTTCCTTGTACATTTTTTGACAGATATTAATTATATTGTTTCATTCCATGATCATAAGGAAGACTATTTTTCTAATTTAAAGGAAAACATAAAGTATGTTAAATACATGTGTTATGGAGAAAAATTAAACTGGGAAGGGTCTAGCAAGTGTCAGGGTGAGTGAGTAATAGTAGTTAGTGAAGATCTCAGTGAGAAGGTGATATTTGAACAAAGATCTAAAGCAATTATGAAGCAAGCTTGTGTTTTTAAAATGAAAGTCACTCTAGGCCAAGGGAACAGAAATTTTAAGAGCCTTGATGAAAGAATAAAGCTGCATTGTTCTAGGAAGATTTATAAGGTCATGACACCTAAGGTTAAATGAGTGATTTGGAAGAATAAGAAAGAAACAGAATGCTATTAGAGGCATATCACACCTAGTCTTGTAACCCATTTAAGGACTTTGGATTTCTACTTGAGGAAAGATGGACATCTGTCAGAAAGTTTTGAACCAAGCAGTAATAAGGGCTGGCTGTCTTAAGAATAGTTAGAAGGGAACTAGTGTAGGAACAGGGAACCAGTTAAAGGCTATCACAGTCATGAAGGAGGACAGATGATAATGGTTTGAATTAGGTTGGCAATGATGGAGGTGATAAGATGTGGCAGATTTTGTATGTATTCTGGAATTATAGCTGATATTTGATCAAGACTAGATACGAGAGGAAAAAATGGAGTAAAAAATGATGTCAAAGTTTTAACTCTAAGAGTGAAGATTAGGAGTTCAGTTTTAGTCATGTTAAATCTGAGACTTCTATCAGACTTTCCAATAGAGATGGTGAATAGCAAGCTGAATTTATTAATCTATAGTTCAACAGAGAGGTCTATTATAGAGATACTGATTTGGACATCAGAATTGGTATTTAAACCATAGAATAGATCACAAAGGATATATATGCAGATAGAAAAGATGATCAAAAGTGAAGCTTGAACTAATTTACACCAACCAGTGAAGAATTTGAAAAAAGACCTTGAACAAAAGGGAGAACCATTAAATACAAAAGAGCTTTTATGACTAAGAGATTTCAAAGTGAGTCAGGAGGTCATATCAGAGATTACCCTTGTGCATATCTCAGCCAGATCTCCTTGACTGCCACAATAAACAAAGCCCAGACAAGGGTGTTCCCAAGGGCTCTAAAAGACATCTGGACACTACAGGCAAGGCATACAACTCCATGAGGGTAGTACCCTGTCGATGGACCTATGTTGGAATATATGATGATCTATTTCCCCAATGTTACAAAATTAGGCTCATTTATAATTTCCCTACACACGATTCTTCTATCCCTTTTATTTTAATGTATATTGGTACTATATTCATTAAATATGTGTTCCAGAGACTTAAATCTTCAGTCTGTTCATATGCCAGCTGAGCCCTGAATCTCAGTGGAGTTGTGGCCAACACCTACTCTCCAGTTCATCAGACTCATCCAGGACAATTAACAAGATGATTATGATGGACAACCCCCATCCCACAAAACAAAGAATATCTACAACTGCAAGCAAAACAGTTCCTTCCATCTGCCCCATAAGATCTAGGCCCCCTTTCAATCTGAAACCGAGCAGGTATCACTATCCCAAAGTCCTCACAAATGGGGAATGAAGAAACATAAAGGGGGACTTATTATTTTGTAGTAACAGAAGAACTTGTACCATTCACATAAAGATAGTGGTTGCCAGAGGTTCTGAGGGAAGGGGAATGGAGAATAGGTGAAATATAGGGCATTGGAATTCTTCTGCATGATATTGCAATGATAGATACAAGCCATAATACATTTTGTCAAATCCTACCAAACTTTACAGTGCAAAGAATAAACCATAATATAAACTATAGACCTTGACTAGTAGCAATGCTTCATTATTTGTTCATCAATTGTAACAAATGTACCAGAACAATGTAAGATGCTATTAATGGGGGGAAATGTGAGAGAAGGAAGTAGTGGGGTATATAGGGATCCTCTGTACTTTCTATGTAATTTTTATGCAATCTGAAACTTCTCTAAAAATAAAGTTTAGTATATGAAAAAAAAATTGAATCTTGTACTACTTTAAAGCATAGACATCAGAGAGATATAAACAAAGAGAACAAAGGAGAGGTCAGTAAATTAGAATAGTGTAGTGTCCTGAAAAATATGGACTCAGATACGTCCTTTGTTGTAAGCAACATGAATATCAATTTTATCCTGAAAAATAATAGTTTTGAATAGTATCTGAGATATAAAGCTTTGTTGGAGTGGGTTCAAGAGAGGATTAATGAGACTTCCAGGAAAATGGAGGATTAGAGAGGTTCAGGACTCACTTCCTTCAAGAAAAATAGCTAGAAGACAGGCAGACAGTATCCAGATTAATAGTTCTAGGGCTCAGGATACCAGAGGAAGTCTATACAGGACCAAAAATAGAGAAGGGTGAAGAAAAGGTGACTGTGAAGAGGATCTATCAGTAACTTGGGCCACTGTGGCTGCTGACACCCAAGCCCCTACTCTTGGAAAGGACAGCATTGGGTCCTCCAGTCTCTGGCTGGTGGCTACAAACTGAGAGAGCTATAAGGGCCCACTTCCCCAGGAAAGGGGAAAGGGAGGGACACAGTCCAGCTTTTGACTAGTAAATTTGGTCTGCTGTGTCCCACTGGTCTGACCCTTCTTGGCTGAGAAGAACCACACTATTGTCTTTACCCAGAACATATAGAGATAACCTGCCATCACATACACTCTCCTTACTCATCTGGACTGGCTGCTGCAGACAGAGGAGAGAGGAAATTTCTTTCCTTCCTGAGAAAAGGGAGGGTGTGGCTGAGGAAGGGGAGCAGCTTCTGATCAGCAAGTTTAAATTGAGAAGCTTGGCTATGAATAGATCATCTTGAGGGAAGACTCTCTGGGACGTTGCTTTTCCACTTCCTGCCCTGTCAGGGTTCCAGTGAACACATTCTCCCTTTAGGATTTGATGAAAGAGGTTTGTCAAAAAGCACCGTCTTCTGGAAAGCCAGGAAATTGCACTCCAGGGGGGAAATATATAAAGTAAAGGGGCTGTTTGGTGCCTTTACTGCTCCCATCTCCCCCTCCCCCCAAGACCTGTGGCAACTGGTCTGCATCCCATTAGAAGGTCCCTGGCCCTGTTTTGGGCAGGTAAACAGGAGCAATCTTAAAAACTTAGAATAAGTTGAACCAAGAATCAAACAAGATTTTTAAGACAAAGCCACTCAACACCAAATCCCTAGCTAAGAGAGAAAACTGACCAACAGAGTAAACTCCCAGCATAATCAGATGACTAGATATCAGCAAAAAATCACAAGACATACTAAATAACAGGAAGATATGACCCAGGCAAAGGAACAAATCAAAATGTCAGATAAGAAAAAAGATTTGAAACAACTAACTAATGATGTTTACACAAATATTCTAAGTCATTTGAAGGAATTGAAGGAAAATATGGCTAAAGTGATGATGCACATTAAGAAGACACTGGGTGAGCACAAAGGAAAATATGAAAGCTTGAATAAAACAATAACAGAACTTGTGGGAATGAAAAACACAATGGATGAAATTAAAATACACTTGAGGGAAGTAGATGTGGCTCAAGCAGTTGGGTATCCGCCTATCACATGGGAGGTCCCGGGTTCAGTTCCTGGGGCTTCTTAAAGACGATAAGCAAGACAGTGAACTGGGGCGATGGGCTGATGCAACAAGATGATGCAACAAGATAATGCAATGAAGAGACACAAAAGGAAACAAAATGAGAGACACAAGAAGCAGGAGTGGAAGTGGCTCAAACCACTGGGTGCTTCCCATTTGGTTCCCAGTGCCTACTGAAAAGAAGACAAGCATACAACGAATAGACACAGAGAGCAGACAGTGAGTGCAACCAATGGGGGGGGGGAGATAAATAAATAAAATAAGTATTTAAATATATATGTATATATTTGTGGCATACAACAACAGATTTGAAATGGAAGAAGAAAAGAATCAGAAAATTAGAAAACATAATAGCTGAAATTGAAAAGACAAAAGAACAGATAGAGAAAAGAATGGAAAAAATTGGGCAGATGTTCAGGATATTGAATGATAGCATGAAGTGCACCAACATATCTGTCATGGGAGTTCCAGAAGGAGAAGAGAAGGAAAAAGGGGAAAAAGAGTATTTGAGGAAATAATAGCCCAAAATTTCCCAGCTCTCATGAAAGAAATGAATATATGTATCCAAGAAGCACAAAATACTCCAAACAGAAAAAAATCTGAATAGACATATGCAAGAAAAATACTAATTAGAATGTCAAATGCAAATGATAAGGAGAGAATTCTGGAAACAGCAAGAGAAAAGAGATTCATCACATACAAGGGACACCCATTAAGTTTTAATGCAGATTTCCCATCAGAAATCCTGGAATTGAGAAGACAGTGGTATGATATATTTAAGATCCTGAAAGAGAAAAACTGTCAGCCAAGAATTCTTTATCCAGCAAAATTGTCCTTCAAAAGAGAGCGAGTTTAAAATATTCACAAACAGAAATAAGAGGCCTGCTCTACAAGAATCTCTAAAGTGAACTCTGCATCCTGAAAGGAAAAGACAGGAAAGGGAGTCTTGGAGAACAGTATAGAAATAAAGATTGTTTTTTAAGAGCTTCTGTAACAAAGTACCATAGGATTAAACAACAGGAATGTATTGCTATGGAGTTGGAGGCTAGTCACCCAAAATCAAGGTGTTGGCAAGGCCATGCTTTCCCAAAAGTCTGTAGCGCTCTGGTGGTGGCTTGCCAACACTCTATAACTTAATCTCTCCTCCATCACATGGTCTTCTCTCTCCCTATCTTTCTCCTACTAACTGCTTCCAAACTACCTCTGCTGATAAGAACCCTAATCCAGTGTGGCCTCATCTTAACTAACAGCATCGTCAAAGATCCTATTAACAGATGAATTCACAGTCACAGAACCGGACCCATGTTCAAGTCTTTTTGGAGGAAATAATTCAATCTTTTCACTGCTTTCCATAAAATTCAACTCTTTTGAATTATTTTCATAATTCAACTCTTTTCACTGCTTTCCATAAAAGATTATTGTTTCAGATTCTATAAATATGTTTGCACTTGGAGAATGGGGATAGTTTTGCATATCTCCCCTCTCATGGAGCCTAAATGTTGGTGGAGTTGGACAAACTGGAAACAAAGTTAAAAATACCAAATGCTGAGTGATAATGAAGGAAAAAGCTGAAGAAAAGCGATGAATTTAGATTGTGTTTTAAGAAAAGACATTTCATATTAGGTCATCTAAAAAAGAAACCTAAATGAAGTGAGGTATTGAGCCAGAAAATAAATGAAGGAAGTGAACACTAGGCATAGTAATCTTAAATTGAAAGGTGCTAATACAGACACCTGCTAAGCATATCTGAGAAATGCTAAGGATGCCAAATTTTCTTCAAAGTTACAAGAGAAAATGATAATGATAATTAGTAACATATACTGGGTACTTTCCTATTTTACATTTCTAAAATCCTGTCCCTTATTATTGCATTTATATTAACTTAATTAATCATCACAAAAATCCTATGAAGTAGATATTATTATCTCCATTTTATAGTGAAGGAAATTGAGGCAAAGATAAGGTAAATTTCCCAAGGCTTTTAGCTGATATATAGGGGATTCAGATTTCAAATTCCTGGAAGTCTGACTTTAACGCCATGCTCTCACTCCCAAAGTTCTACTGAATTTTAGATTCTCAAAATTATACTGATTAAAAATATATTTTGTACATCAAAATTCCTCTTTCACTTAGAAATCTTTATGAGTGATATGCTACCAAACAGTTGCTTTTCAATTCATTGATAGCAGAGTAAGCATTTAATTCTATCTCTAATGTGCATAATTTGTTAACAAAGTTCAGTTTTGTAATTATTCCTGTAACATTGTGTAAATTAAATATATTCTGGTCAGTTGGCCTTTCAAATATCAAGTTAAACATAAACTATTTTATGAACCAATAAAATTTCAGGAAATTTCTATGAATTCCTTTGTTTTAATTGTCTCAATGATACCTTGGTTGTGAAATCAAGCTTATTCATTGATTCCTGCAAAACTATTAAACTCACACCCAAGAAATAATGTTAAATACTTTACAAAAGTTTTAAAGAATCTTCTACTAGCTCATGAGTCTGTAGTATTTCCATTTCCTTTTTCTTTCATTTCACATCTGTTTTGTGCAGAAGAGTTCTTCCCCCAATTAGACTGAGAAAGTTTCACCTAATAACTCAAGAAGGTATCAGAGTTCAACAAACACACATAAACACCCACACTCATTATTTGAACATCACAACAACAAAAAAATGAAACTCCCTTTCTAAAATTGAAATGGAAATTTTTAAAAAATCTAAATTTCATTGCAATGATGTTAGGAATGCTGTGACTAACACTATGCCATTTAGTTTATACTCAGGAAATGCCAAATACTTGTTGCTACATTTTTAAACTAGCAAGTTGCCTGGTTTGTATGAGGCCATCTTGAGCAGTATACTTTTACCTTAGGGCATATGGGTGATGTTGGGCTTGTTCTTTCAAGGCAGCTAGAATACTCATCTAGACCATTCTCAGCGTCATACAGCTCTTCCAGACTTTATCTGTGGTATCTAAATAGAGTATATTTTGGACAAAATAGAGAAGGGGTTGAGTTGACTCGAAAGTGAGTTCGTTGATGTTACAGCACAGTTAAGACTAAACTGAAATGTATTAGATTACATGAGATGAACATGTTAGGATCCCGAAGGAAAATAAATAATTTTATAGTCTTAGCCCTTGGAAGATATTCTCTAAGCACAGCTATGTATTCTAAACCCAGGAAGGAGTTCAGAGTAAATAGGAATTTACCAGTCCCAGTCTAAATTCTAGGGGAGTACTGAAAATATAAAAATTGAAACTGGTTTGGAGCTTACTATATTGGTGAGAAATATCATATTTTTCAATTTCAGGATAAGTTGAATAGTGTATGTACAGAGGTTGAGGGAGATGTGAATTGTGATACTGCTATTGACTATTTTTTGGGAGTAAGCATACCATTATTTTACCTAATACAAATGGAAATTGGCTTACGTTTTCCATGCTTACTATAATAAAAGAAGGGAAGTAAGGTTATGAAACATTTCCTGGGCTGAGAGTCAGAAAATTTGGGTCCTACTTAGATTTTATAACAAAACAGCTGTATCATTTTGAGAACTGTTGACCTTGTTTTCCTTATTTGTAAAAATGGGGAAAAATTTACTACATTGAATAATGTCATTATATTTTGGTATCACATTTTAAAAATATACAAAAATATTTTAAAATACTGAAATAGTAAATAAAATATTTAGCATATTTTTATATTGTATGTTTGTCATTTTTTTTCCATTCCATTATCTTTTGTCTCTGTGATTTCAGGTTTATTTATCTGCATTTAGTCAATCTTGGATGACTGCTTCAGAGACTTTATTTCAAGGCTCTTGTCTTATCTGGAAAATATTTCCAGGTTGGTAGAAACAAATCTTCATGTAGATATTCAGAAGATGTCAACTATAATGGCATAAAAAAGGTTGAAAATGGCAGGGCATGGTTTGTCATTGAAAATAGTTGCAAAAGAGTGAAGTTAGTAATATAGGGAGCAGACATTCAATCAGGCAGCTGTCGCAGATCAGCTAGCAAATGGTCTTGACAGGCAAATTTGTGAAATAGTTGCCAGATGTTTGATGCCTAAATATTAAAGAGTATCACCAACGACTTTCTTACTCCCAAATGTTCCATGGAGGGGCTATCACAGTCTTTTAGCATTGGAATCATAAAAGTTTAAATTTGGAGTAACTTGAGAGCTGACAGTGATTAGTTTAACCCCTAGCATCAAATCATTTAATAATATATGTGTCTGATGGTTTGATTCTGATAAAACACATATAATCCTATGAATTTCACTGCCTGAGAAAGCATATTGCATTTGTGAATAGTTTTAAATAATATGAATGATAATTTTGAGAAAGTTCTAAGCTATTGTGGCAAACGGAAACTGGAACAAATATTTTACTTCTGCAATATCTGATGAAATAGACCAAAAAAATAGGGAAAACCAACAAAAATAAACCAAGGAAAAAATAGAAGGAAGTATAACCTAAAGAAATTATCTAGCCCAACAACCAAACAAGGAGCAGATGGTTATGTTGAAGAAAGTGAAATGTAGTAGTTTAGTGCTCAGATCCTTGACCCCTGTGAAAATTCATTGAAGTTCCCTTGAGTGTGGGCTAGACATAATGGTTCATTTCCGTGGAGGGAGATGAGATATCACTTTAATGCTAGGTTGTGGTAGACTGAATTATGTGTCCCCACAAATACATGTTCTTTATATTTCTTTGGCTTCCTGTGGGTGGGAACTCTTTTCAAATCTGACCTTATGAAGATGTGTTATTGGTTGAGGTGTGGACTCATTTGTGAAAAGGATTTTCTAAAATTACCTTAGAATTTTAGGATTTTAGGATTTTAGAAATCCTCTTCCTACTCCTCCTCCTTCTCCTAAAATTTACAATGGGAACAAAGAAAATTTAATATTAGAAGTAACTTACCAAGAATTGCACAAATTCTATAAGAGAAAAACAAAATTAAACTCCTGAATGACAAAATGGTAGAATTGGAAATATGGAAATTATCCCCTGGTTTTCAATTTGATGACTCAGCATTTAAAATATGTCAGATTTCTCCTAAGTTCATTTATAAATTTAATGCATTCATGTGAAAAATATCAATGATCTTTTTATGTTTTTACACAAGTTGATACTAAAGTTCGTAAGTTAAAACAAATGTACAAATATAGCCAGTAAAACACAGAGAAAGGAAACTATGGCAGGTGGGGTAGTCCCTACTAGATATTAAAACATACTATAAAACCACTGTAAATAAATAAATATAATATTATGATTTTGATATGAGAATAGACAAAAAAAATAGAATGAATAAGAAACCAAAAATAGATAAGTATCTATGGAAATTTAGTATGGTGATAAGGATGAGATAAAAAATCACTGCAACAAATATAAATTTTAAGTATATGCTACTGGTATAATTGCATAACCATTTTAAAAGAGAAACAATTTATATCCATACTCACGTTAAATACAAAAAATGGACTTCAAATGCATCAGGGATTAAATGTTAAAAAATAAAGCCATATAATTTTTCCTTAACCTCAGTGTCAGCAGAGAGTGGCTGTCAAACTACGACTCAAACTACAAAGCAAAACAACAACAAAAAATAAATTGAACTCTATAGGAATATTTTTTTTCTTGTTCTTTTTTCCAAAAACTATAACAACATCAAAAGACAATTGATAAAGTGGGAGATGCATCCAAAATTGTTCACCTCAAGGGCTACACCAAACTTTAAATATAGTCTCTATCTGAGAGTGTTTCCAGACCCAATACAAACGAGCTGATTAAATTTGACTTCCAGTTAAAGAACAAATATTTGTTTTTTAGTATAAGTGTGCTGGCTTTATAAGAACCAGTGAGTTTGCTCAGCTATGTGCAGTACACTCCATAAGAGTGAGAGAGCAAATCCCACCTTCCTCTCATCCAGTTAGAGAATTATAAGATTATTCTACATCATAACTCAGAGGAGCTCCAGTAAATCTGAGCCCTGTTTGTCCTCCACAATAACTCATTAATTAATGCATTCAGCAGTAGATGAAAATTGTACTCAGTTTCTCTTTCTTCATTTCCTTACATGTGCTGCCTCTGACTACCTCCAAAAGGAACTGCCCACATCCAAGTTCTGCTTTTAAAGGAAAAACTTCTGAGACACATCCCATCATTAATTTGAAAAGACTATGATTTTTCCATTGAATAGCTTTTACGCCTTTTTCAAAAATCAAATAACAGTATTTTTGTGAGTCTTTTTATGGACTCTTTATTGGGTTCCATTGTTGTACAAGCCTTTCCTTTTACCAACACTAAATTATCTTGATTAATGTAGCTTTATAGTGAGTCTTAAAACCAGACAGGATGAGTCCTCTAACTCTGTTCTTGTTTTAGGAATTATTTTGTCTATTTTTATTTCCTTTATCTTTCTATATAAATTTGGAGTCATATTGTCTATTTCTTCAAATTTCCCACTAGCATATTGATTGGAATTGCATTGAATGTGTAGATTAATTTGAGGGAGACTGGGCATCTTAACTATGAGTTTTCAAATCCATGAACACAGTATGCCTCTCCATTTATTTAATTCTTCTTTGATTGCTTTTATCATCATTTTGTAGCATCCTGCATATTTTTGTTAGTTTATAGCAAATTATTTCCTTTTGGGGTGGAGGGCTGTAGAAAATGATACTGTTTACTAGTTGTTGTTCTTCATTTCAGTTTTCAATTATACATTACTAGTATATAGAAACACAATTGATTTTCATACAATGACTTTGTATCATACAATCTTGTTAAACTCACTTATCACTTCTAGCAGATTTTGAGTTCATATGTGGGATTTTTACATAGCTAATTGTGTGATTGCTGAGTATGGACAGTTTTAATTCTTCCTTTACAAATTATGTACTATTTTTTTCTTACTTGATAGCCCTTTCTAAGATTTCCAGTATGATGTTGAATAGGAGTGGTGAGCATAGACACTCTTTCCTATTCCTGATTTTAGGGATAAATTAACTAGTCTTTCACTATTATATATTTTACCTATAGGTTTTCCATAGCTGTCTTTTATTAGGTTAAGTAAGTACACATTTCTCTTAGCTGTCTGTGAGATTTCACGTATCATAATTTGATGGCTTTTTTTTTCAAATTGTTTTTCAGCATCAATAGATATGAGCATGTGATTTTTCATCTTTAGTCTGTTAGTGTGGTGATTACATTGAATGATATTGCATTGTTACACCAGCTTTTCATTCCTATTATAAATGCCTCTTCATGATATACATTGCTGGTTACAATTTGATAATACTGTGGTGAAGATTTTTGTGCTTATGTTCATGAAAGTTATTGGTCTGTAGGTTTCTTTTCTTGTGATATCTTTGGGTGTTTTTGGTTTCAGAGTAATGTTGATCTCATAAAATATGTTGGAAGTTGTTTCCTACCACTCTCTCTCCTAGAAAAGATTTCATAGAATTAGTCATAATTATTTATTCAATGGACTACCAAAATTTACCAGGGAAACCACCTGGGCCTGTTGTTTCTTATTTTAAAATATATGATAACTCCGTTCAACTTTTTTCTTAGAAATATAAGGATAATTAGATTATATATTTCTTCCTGGGTAAATTTGGTAACTTGTACTATGGAGAGGAAATGAGTTTACTTTGTGAGGAGGGGTGTACCTAGAGCATGCCTTTATGGAATTTGAATATGTTCAAGTGGTCATGGGTATTGTCTCAGTGAGTGGAGACCCACACAATAACCAAACGAATATTGAATTCCCATCCTTAGAAGTCCTGCTGCATTCTTTAATAGAACTGCAAGAATCCCTAGAGTACATGGGCAGTGCCTAGCAAAGGAGGACAGACCAATATGCCAGGCCCTTGACACTGATGGTTGTAATATGAACCTTGTTCTCGTGAAATTGAAACTTAGCTTAGCATTATATATTGCTTAAGAATTGCCTCCTGAAAGCCTCCTTGTTTCTCAAATGTGGCCTCTCTAAGCCAAACTCAGCATACCATCTTACTACCTTTCCCTACCAGCATGGGACATGACTCCCAGGGATGAACTTCCCTGGCACCAAGGGATTATTACCAAGCACCAACAAGCAATGTATTTGGAAAAAGACCTTGACCAAAAAGGGAAAATATTATATGCAAATGAGTTTTTATGGGTAAGAGATTTCAAACTGAGTTGGGAGGCCATTCCACGGGTTACGCTTACTCACGTCTCAAGAGGATCTCATTGATTGCCACAGTAAACAATACCTCAAGCAGGGGTGCTTCTGAGACATCTAGACATTATAGGCAGGACAAATAATATCAGAAATTTGGCACCCTGTCAGTAGATCTTACCTTGGAATATATGTTCCCCAATGTAACAGAGTTAGACTCATTTATACTTTCCTTGTACAGCAGGACAGTTCCATCCACCTACCCCATCAAATCTGATTCCTCTTTCAATCAGAATCAGAGTGGGCATGACCATACCAAAATCCTCAAGACTGAAGAATGAGCAAACATAAGGGGAGAAATGCAACTATGGACTAAAGTAAACATTATTATTCTGGCAATGGAAAAATTATAACATTAATATAAAGGCAGTGGTCACCAGAGATTCTAAGAGGAGGATAGGAAAGAATAAGTGTAACAATGGGGGATTTTGGGGACAATGGAATTGTTCTGAATGACATTGAAATGACAGATACAGGCCATTATACATTTTGTCAGAACATATAAAAATGTGTGATGCAAAGTGTAAACCGTAATATAAGCTATAGACCACGGTTAGTAGCAATGCTTCATTACGAGTTCATTAATTGTAACAAATGTACCACACTAATAAGAGATGGGGAAAAGTGGGGTGGGGGGAGGGCAGAGGGAATGGGGTTTATGGGAATATCCCTATATTTTCTACGTATCCTTTATGTAATCTAAAACTTCTTTTAAAAAACAGTAAATAAAAAAACCTGTAAAAAAATCAAAACTGCTATTTAGCTATTTTTCTTCTCTCCTGAAGACAGAAAGAAACTTTCTCTCTCTATTGTAAACAAATCAGTTGGAATGTAAAAGATGGCACCAGGTTTTATCCATAACACATGTTTCTGGAAACCTCATACTATATATTCAGACACTCTTTTAATCTAAATTCTAGTTTTCTTTTATTCAGAAACCTTAATGATGCAGAAGCATGAAAATATTTTCTTTACATTTCCAGTTTTCAAGCATTAATTCTTTAATATTTTTTTCTTCACTATCGACATTGTCTTCTGGTTCTGGAACACCAATTGCAATGAAGTTAGATGATTTATTATTGGGCTGCAGGACTCTGAGGCTCTGTTAATTTTATTTCCATATTTTTCTTGCCTATTGTTCAAATTAGATGATTTCTTTTGCTCTATTTTCAAGTTTACTGGCTCTTTCCTCTGTAATCTCCACTCTTCTATTGAGCCCATCCAGTGAACTTCTTATGTTATGGTATATTTCAGTTCTAAAATTTCCATTTGCTTCTACATTTTACGTTTTTTCCCTCCTGAGAATTACTATCTCTGCATTATTCCAAGAGTGCTTTGCATTTAATCTTTTATTTTGTTTCAGAGTCTTTTTTTGAATATTCCAACCTCTAGTTCATCTTGGATTTTCTGTCTTTTGATTGTCTTTCCCTCGAGAATTTGTCAGATAGTCTTGGTTCATTGTATATTGAATAATGTTGGGTTGTATATGGGACATTTTGATTATTATGTTATGAGAATCTGTATCTTTTTAAAATCCCATGGAGAATGGTGTGATTTGGGTTTGTTTGTTTGTTTGTTTTCATTTTGTTTTATTTTGTTTGTTTGCTTTATCAGGATTCAATCACTTTGAGATTAAACCATAAGTTCCAACCTACCTTCTGTTTACTCTGGTTCCACTATTAGCTCTATTTATTGACCTTTCAGTGTTATTCAGTTCCATATTACATGCATGTGTTCCATCAAGGGTCATTCTGAGACATTAGTCATTGTCTAATTGTTAAATCAGTTTTCAAATAGTTCAGTATATTAATTAAGATTATGCTTGGAAATGTGTAAATTGGGGTGAGCCCAGGAGCTCATATGGAACTTTATACCATCCCTTTCTCAAGATCCTTTCTCCTGTGCTCTTATACCTAGGTGACCCTCTATCTGGTCTTCTTACTAGAAAGCTAGAGTTTAATGTGCTTGTTTGCTGCCACACTCCAACTATTTCTATATTTGGGGTCAAGTGGCACGAAAATATATAGTAAAAATAACAATGAAGATTTCCCTTACACTCTTTGGACTTCAGTCCCTTTTGCTTAAAAAGAGTGATCCTTCTAACTTAGAGTTTTAAATGTCTGTACAGTCATTGCTTCACTATTTATGCCACTGGAATGAAGCTCCAGGAATGGTGCTTACTGAATGAAAAAGATTGGAAAAAAAATAAGGGATTTTCTCCACTCTCTATGTACCATTGAGGACCCTCTTCCTACTCCTTAGAGCAGAGAGACAGTAAGTCTTTTGAGGCACTTTTTGTTTGTGCTTGGAGTGCAGCTCCAGGATTTGCATGGCAATGTGTTTAGGTTCGAAAATAAAGGGGGTGGGGCGGGGAATTCCTTGAAATTCACAACCAGTCATTTTGAGTTCTGGTTTCCTTCTCTAATTCATCTACTGTAATTTAGTTCTCAGAGTTTCTGGAGAGCTCTTCCATGCATTTTTCAGGGATTTCAGTGGTAAAGAAGGGTGATGTGTGGTTGCTTCCTCTTAACGAGATCCTCAAATTTCTGCTTTACTTTTCATATCAGCAAAATGACATTGTTTGTAGTACACAAAAATATTTCATTCATTTCCTCATGTGTATTAATCATTACCTGTTCATGGTGAAATTTCAAGAAAAGTATTAGAGATGCTATATCTCAAACTCTTCCTACTTTCCTGATGTTCATTAAGACTATTCAAGATTGCAAGATAGTGGAAGGGACATAGATTTTTATTTTCCAAATCCTCTACCCCATAAAAACATCCCAGAGACTGCATCTAAACCAGAATGAAATGAAAAAGTATCCACATTGTCTTCACTATCTCAGATAATTTGTCAAATAACAATGGAAAAAAAATCCGTAAGATTTCACCAATGTGTAGGAACAAGGAGCAGAAAGACAAAAGGTCCACTGGTGTTACTGTAAGCTAGAAAACCAAACAGTTATCACCAGGTACTTACTGGGAAATGCCAGACCCCAATCTGACATCAATAGTCAAATTTCGGCTGCTTTGGCCTTTAATTAATGGGATAAACAAATAAGTAATTATTTAGAATGAAGATTTTCAGCATAAGAGGAAAATGATAGAAGTAAAAATTTAAGAACTTAAGTTAGAGTTCACAAATCCTAAATTTAATTGGAAATATAAAGACAACTTTCTGACTCTGACCTTTACAATTTGAAACAATAATCAATCCAGTAGAAATGAGTTCTCCTAGTGTCCAGATTCTGGTCACTATTCTCCTGAAACCAACCAAGACTGCCAGGAGACATGCTGCATTGCACTTCTCAGGTAGAATATGTACAAAGTGAGCCTGGCCGATCTTATAATAGAAAAAAGAAACCTATTATTACTACAAAAGTTCTGTCAAGAGGACTCAGAAAGCAACTTAAAGTGATTACTACTGACCAATGATGGGACCATTTGTGCATCGGTATAAATAATAACTGCAAAACTTGAAGCCCATCAAATCTGTTAAAATTTGTTAATAATGGTATTAAGGAATAAAAACACAGTAATCAACTTTGGAGGATTCTGGACTTCAGCTCATTTGAAAATTAACAAATATAGGAAAACACTAAGCATTTAACTTGCCTGTCTTCTCAAAGTAATCAAAATTATTGATGAGGGAAAATTTATTTTCAGGTAAGGATTTCAACTATTAATATTAAATCAAGAATAGAATTAGAATACTACCAGTTTGCACATTGTTAGTGAATTCACCAATCATGCAATAATAATTAAGGACCACCAAAATTAAGAAAGCACAACATCTATGAAGTATCCTTGCAAATGTATTTAAACTTAGATCAAGCATTTAAATATTATTAGCAATTTACAGAAAATAGAGTATGGAATAATAGCTTAAGAAAACAAGGGTGCAATCAGCAAAATCCAGACTGTATGAAATTCAACCTGGCAAAGGACTTAGTTTCCTTAACAAATAAATTGCATGGGCAAAAATGATAGATGAAGAGTGAGTCAACAGATTAAAAAGAGTAACTTAAAGACTTGTTAACAGATTGCAATACAAGGACCGTATATAATCTCTTGACCAAAGAAATATCTGAGAGACCTTCTGTAAAGCAGAAAGGGAGTTTTATTGAGGAAGAACACATGCATGCTGTGCAACACCAAACAGGGGGTTTCTGTTGCTCAGTTGGTTAAGCTGTAGAAGCAGCTTATATGGCTGTTCAGGAAGCAGGTGAAGGGGTGTTATTGGTATGTCAGTTTAGCTCAGTTGGGCTCCTTTTCTTGTTCAGAGTTCACTGAGTAAAATGGAAGCTCAAGCAAATTAAGGTGGTTAGTAAAGTCATTTACCATTTCATTTTCACAAATAAAACTATTAAACTATATTGTGAAATATTTACAGATTAAATAATTTGATATTTGGGATTAGTTTCAATGTTTTCAAGTATGGTAGTGATGGACGGTTAAGTTGGGGATATAGATGAAATAAAATTGGACATGTATTAAAGATTCTCAAAACTTGGTGATGGGTAAATGGGCATTGATTATATTATATTCACTCTTTGTAAATGCTTGTAATTTGCATTTAACTGTTAAAAGAAGAAAGCATAAAATGTGAGGTTACTTCCTAGTATAATTAATCAGAACTAAATCTAAATGCAAATGTGAATTCAGAAGTGTCTGTGGCTGAAAATACATTCTCTTTTAGATTTTTACCAATTGTTATTGATAGTAACTCTTTTAACTCATTCCTATACTTAAGAGTATATACCCTAGTCTGAGTTTTGTTATTTCTCTCAATTTTTGCTGTAAGGACCCTTGGGCAACGATCAGGCATTTTCTTGAAAATAAAGAGAAATTAGAGTGACTTCTTAGTATGCTAAAAAGCCTCTTACAGGAAGTACAGAAAAGCTCATAAATCCCTACATATTCAACAGGCTGATTTACATTGATTATGTGTGAATTAAACTTTTTTCCCCTAAATGGAGCATCACTTGATAATAGTATCTATTATAAATTCATAGTTCCATTTCAATTCATTTAGATGTTGTGTTCATAATCACCCAATTACGAATAAATGTAATTATACTTGAATAAAAATAAATATAACCATTTATTTTCAAATGCATGTTTTAATTTATTACTGTCTCTTTTATTGTTTATTTTTCTCATTTTCAAAAGCAGTTGTCAACATAAACATCCAGACCTAAACTTTCTCACAGTCAATCACAGACCCACTAATTTGATTTCTTACTTTCACCATAATAAGCTAGTTTACATAATTAACTTTGTTGGTAAACACTGAAATATATACAGGGAGCTCTAAAAGCAAAATTTAAGCACATTTTCTATAAAATGACAGCTTAAAATTTTCCATTAGAGTGTATTTAGATATTTAGATAGAAAAACATTATATTTATTTTATTAACATGTTTAAATAAAATCTCTTATTTCAACGATCAGTGTGTCTAATGCTAAAGTGAATTGGAAAGGTTAAACTACTCTCTCCCTGATGACATGCAACCCTAATTGTTATTTGTTGAATGCCCCCAGTGCCTAACATCATTTGCTTCATTGTCTGCGTCTGTTGAGGAAGATTTTGCATCTGTATCTGTGTTAATTTAAGTAAAAGAATATGTTTCACTCACTACTCAGTATAAAGGAAATTGATTTTTCTATGTGTTTGAGGGCCTGATGTACTATTATTTAGCAGCCCATTCAATAAATTTAAACTCCTGAAGTCTTGCTTTTTCACTATTTTGTGATTGGCTGCAATTAAATGTGACTACCAAGAACTCTATTTTCTTTGTTTTGTTTTGCTTATTATCTAATTAAAGTCAGGTATCAAATGGTTGTCTAAATGAAACCAAGTTTATTTGAATTGATCATTAATGCTTAATTCATTTGTTTATGTTATCCCAGAAACTATTACTTTTATTTGTTGATATAGTATAACTTATTATTTCTTTTGTTCCCTCATCCCTAGTTAGAAGTAGTACCCTTATTTTCATTCTGTGATTCTTGTTACCCTTTCCAAATTACATAGTCTAGTTCACATTCAAATACATACAATACAAAAACTTCTAAAATAAAGGGCTTGCATTCGTTTTAAATGATATGAAAAATCTAAGAATCTAAGACTTTTAAAATTATTTTTAACCTCAGTAGCCAGACATATTTTTTTATTAAATCAAGTATTTTGCCAATATGTTGCATGAACTTCAAGACTCAACAGGCTTGATAGGCAAATAGATGCTGTATGATTATTGTCACGACTGAATATAGGTGAATTTGATAACTGTGCTACCCACAGGCTCAGGTACTGCTTCAGGAATAGAGTGACTTCTGTTTAGGGTTGTCTCACTTAAATTGTGGTAGAGCTTGAATCAATCTTAGATTTGATTTCAGGCCACTTGTATTCCAAATTCCATGTTAATTTTTTTTTACCATACTGGCGGTAATTTTTTCAAAAGCCATTTTTAAAATAGGAATGTGTAGCTAAAAACCCATAGTATCATCTTTAAAAGACCAACAATACTTTATTTGGAAAATGTAACTGTAAACAAGTGTCAAATTATTATACAAAATAAGTAAAAATGGAATACTTTTTAAAGATTGGGGAAAACATAGGCATAGTACTTTTAGAGGGGACTAGGATGCATTGTTTCCCTTTCATCAATGCAAATTCTGGAGTTAATGTGAATTAAGGTGCACCATCCAAGTTGCTGCTTTTAACCAGAGGTTTTGAGAACTTGACCAATTGTTGTGTCCCAAGGCTTACATTCAGCCTAAAAACTTACCCTTAGACATTTTTGTTGTAAGTTCTTAATGAGGTCATTTAAATCAGCTGTCAGCTTTTATGGAATTAAGAAATAGAGATTATTTTTCTGATGACATACAAATATAACACCTGTTAGAATCTTAAAAAAAATAACTTCATAACTTTAAATCTTGAAAAAAACCAAAGACTCTCAAAAGGGAACTCTACCGGGTTTACTGTAATTTTCTTTATTTACGTAAATGAGACAATCATAAAAGTTTTGATCTCATTTTCCTGACTCTCATTGTTGTCCAGCTGCTTTTCAATGATTTTAATTGTCAATCTTGTTATTTTCTTTCTGTTAAAATGTTGCTTTTTTGTGTTTTTATCTAATCTGTAAATTTGCCTGCTTTAGAATGAACCTAGCAATGGCAAATGTTTTATTTGCATATATATGTATAAATTTATATGTACACACTACATAACTTGTGGTAGTGTTTTATAATTTCTGAAAGCAAACTTTTATATTTTCAGAAATACAAACATTAGATTCTCAAATTTTCTCTAGGGTCTTTGAACAATTTTATGTTATTTAGCAGGGTGTTTACTCTCAGTATCAATAGTTCATGTTGTTTTAATATAGGAGATTTAGGATGAATATTATAGTAGTTTTCAGAAACTTTGAAAATCTTGAAAGTTGACTAGCAAATTGCTAGCAAATCAAGTGCAAATTATTTTTCTCTTCCCTCTGAAATTTTATTGAAAAACTAACAAACAAAATAAAAGCAAGGCAGGCTTATTTAAAGTTTGGTGATTTTAATTCTTCTTTCATTATCTGTAGGTCCCATAAGTTGCTCGTTTTTATTTTCAAGGAAAAGAAACCACGAGTATTTCACTTTTAATAGTTAAGAAGAGAAGAGCCTAAATGCTCAACAAATTGGTAATGATCAAGGGAGGTTTGGGGAGTCAACATATTGATGTATTATGCAGTTTTTCTTTCAGAAAAAAATTTCTTGAACAGCTTGCATGTATTAGTTACTAAAATATACACTAAGAATAATAGGATTACTAAAACACTATTTCTGATTCCCAGAAACTCAAACATCAATGGAGAAAATAGATACATACAGAAAATACTTAGATAATTTGACAGATACAATGATAGCTTTATACAAAATGTGTTATGGAACAAGCAACTTTAATTTTTTAAGAAGAGTCTTAATCTTTTAGAAGAATGATTATTAAACAATTTACAATGAGTTATGCAAACTACAAAATTGTATGTACAATAAGCTTTCAATTAGGAAAATTATAATAAAAGGAGAGAAATTTCTTAAAATGTCATCAATGATAATATCTCTATGACTGCATTAAGGACAATATTTTAAATATATTCTCGTGTTGAAATGTTCCTTTTAATCATTGCATATTCTTTTTACATTTCAAAAATCATCTTGAAACTAATATGAAAAATTAATAGAGCTGGGGATGTGTATGATGAACCAGGAATTGTGTAGTCTATTGTTGCTATAGCATGATCAAAAACAGTTAAATCCAATGATTTAAGATATTACACATAGCAGTAGTGAAACTCTAATATAATCAATAAATAGCACGATTGTAGAACATAAGGAAATTGTATTTATTTGTTTTTCAGGAACATGGTAAGGAAATAATTCAGTATGGTTCCATGGCTTCTAGTTTAGTTTAATTTTTGAAAGTAATGCTATACAAGGCAAAAATAAAATAAAATAAAGGAGAAGTCCTGAGTTATTAGGTATAGTGTGGCAGAGGTTGTGTTTGAGGTGCCCACTGGATATCCAAATGATTTATTAAAAACAGTAGAATATAAAGATTTAGAGCTTAAAGGGTATCTGTGGTCTGGACCCATCATTTCATAGCATATATATAGAGTATTGGAAACCATGTTCCTATGAAGAATGTATAGAGGATAAAAGGAGACACTCTAAGGAAGAAAAGTGAGGAATACTACATTGAAGGAAAAGAGAAGAGAAAAGATCACTCAAAGTAAAATGAAAAGAAATATCTAAAAATGCTGGAAGGAAAGATAAGGACAGAATATGTAGAAAATGTGTCCAAGTACAAAGAACTAAAGGTTTCTATTTGAAAGAGTGCATTTATGAGTATAATGATGACTTAAGCAAGGTATTATTTATTGATAGTGAAATGACCAATGCAATGTTATAAAAATGTTTAACTATGTGTCACTATTAGAAACTCAGTTAATTTCTCTGCAGAAAGCACAAGCTTTCAGGAGAAAAGCATGCATTTACTTACAAATCTTCTCCTTAGGAGTGCAGCATAGCATCAAGAGGAACACTGCAAGAAACCCAAATATGCATCCTGACTTGATGCTCATGAGTGACTCAAAGAACAAACTAGGAAAATTCTCAGTGGCATCCCTTTCATGACTGTGACTCAATTACTTTCATGACCATCAAGTTATGTATGTCTGCACCCTCAAACAAAAACCCTGCCATTGGACAACTAACTACTTCTTGATAAGGCATGCCTTGATAAGCAATATAAAATACAGAATAAATGGGATGGGAATTTAACCAAACAGATATTAGTTCACAGGAAACATGGTCTCTGGTACAGTATCTTAACCAAACGGAGAGTATAAATTATATAAAATTTGAAATTTATCTGACTTCCTAGGGTTTTGGCTGCCCACCAACTTGCTCTGATTGCTGGATAATTGAACTGGCTCTCAAAATTTACATCAATCAAACTTCCTCCTTAGGGTTTTAGAGGATGATGCTAATGCAAACCAATAGAACAATTAGAGTATCTTAGAAAAATCTACTCCTTTTCCAGAAAAATTCCAGACTTGAATTGATCTTTCTTCATTCAAGAATGATAAAAGGGGAGAAAACCATCCTTCCTATAAAATGTGTAGAAAATAAGGCAAAATGTTTCCAAAAATATAAAACAGAGCATCTAAAATATTTCAGGCAGTGTCTGTCTTGAAATCTCAATCACCTGTAAAACTGCATGCAATTTGGGGAAAAGTCTTTAAAGAGCAAAGCATTTGTTTTCAGTTCCAGATTAAATGTGAAGTTTATTAAGGCAATCAGTTATGCGCATTGAAATGGAAAGAATGAGAATAAAAGCAGCATTAGAAAAAGTAAAAGCAGAATCAATACTGAAGAAAATGTAGTCAGCCCTGTGGAAGAACACTTTAATAAGTGCCCCCAGTATTTAGAGCAAAAAGAGAGATAAAAAAAAATAGATATAGGTGATAAAATATATGAATCTCAAATAGGGATAATTAATATTCAATAAAGAGATTCAAGGAAAAATTCACAAACACTTGATTACAAAAAATTAAAACTTTACTAAAAGTAAGGCAATATATATAAATGACAGATAAAATAAGCAATCATGTCAGATGAAGTTAAGAGAAAGAAACCAACCTTGAGGGATAAACTGGAGAAATTTTTAATGTGAAGGCTAAAAGAAGTAATCTATATTATTCAGGCAGTTTAATTACAAAGAAAGGAAAAGTAAAATGGCTTTAGAATCATATTTTTAAATTAAATATATATTTATAAAATATTTAATACATACAAATACATATTAAATATTTACATATATATAAGTGGAGGAACACTTGTACAGAAATGAAGGTAAAATAAGTTAGTAAATTATGTTTTCCAAAGAGAGTTGACATTCATGAGGGCATGCATCATAAAAGACATTTTAAGAACTGCACCTTATTTCTGATAACATGATTCTGCATGAGTACACAAACACACACACACTGAAAGATATACTTAAGTTGTAGGAGAGGTCAAATATAGTTAGAGCCAGAACATAATATAACATATAATTGTTAAAAACATTACACTGAAATCAATCTGCTTGGCTCCAAATTCAATACTCTTCTTTTGCCAGCTATATTATTTGACCCTCTCTGGGTTTGAGTAGTATCATCTCAAAAGTGGAGACAGTAGCAATACCAAACTCAGAGACTATTTATGAAAATTAAAAATGAAATAATTTATGTAAAGACCTCAGCACAGCCATATGTCTGGTACAGAGTAAGTGAAAAAAGAAAGTTCAAGCGGAGAAGGAGAATTAAAAGGAAAAGATGAAGACAAAAAGTAAGAAGTAGAGAATAAATAAGAATAGGATATTCCTTTTTAAAAAAAAGTTCAGTGGTTAATACTGGAATAATGAAACAAATAATTTCACATGTCTTTGACGAATAACAAGCAAAGCAAAATGCCAAAGTTATGAATAATTTCATATGGAGACAATTACAACATTACAATTAATATTAATAAATTTGTCTAAAGTCCTCATTTATACTCCAGGAAGAAAGAATTATAGAAAGTGTTTTGTTTTACTCTCTCATTTTATCTATAAAAGAGCCAGAACTTTTTGACATTTGATAATAAACAGGGAAAATTTTTCATTTTTTTCAAATTGCAGGCAGCAAACGTTTTTACTATCCTGGGCAAGGAGAAAACTCACCACAGCTGGGGGAGAGTTAAAGGAAATTTAAAAAAAAAAACTCCCTGTCCCTGGAGAAGAGGCATAAAACTGCCCTGGGCCCAGAACATTAGAGATATCCTACCACTGACTGAGGGACAGGAAAGCACACCTCTGAGGCACAGTGATAGGGGCCTATTCTTGATTAAGCCTGAGCCAGGACCTGAGCCAGGCCATGCCCTATCCTCAGCCAGCAGGCTAGCAAGCATCATGTAGAAGATTGGAGAGAGGCAAGAGCCTGGAGTGAGGCCCTCTATGAGGGCAGAAGCAAAGCGAAGATCTACATCTGTGGGTGAAGCAGAAATATTGGGAAAATCCATCCAATATATTAACACCTCTCTAAGCATCAGGTAACACCAGAGAAATGGAAAGCCTGGATAACCATAGTAAAAACAAAATAAATCCTGGATCAATTCCTGGTAGGATTGACTCAACCACCCATGCTGACATCCTAGCAGATGAAGAGGCACACCATTTCCAGGCATCAATGTTATATATCTCAACCCCTCCTGTTCCAGACACCATTTCTATTAATCAATCAAAAATTTAAAGACAAAAAGAGACAAGAAAATTAAATTTGTTAAGAAACGAATATTAAAAGAACCAGATTTAGAGAATACTCAGATTTCATTCTATAAGGCAAAGGATATAAAATTATTATATTTACCATGTTGAAAGTGCTAGTAGAAAATGTGGATAGCATAGGTGAACTGATAGATGAGTTCAAAAAAATGGAAATTATATAAAGGAATTAGAATGATAATGCTAGAAGAAAACACACACCCCGTAATGGAGAAGAAGAATGCTTTTGAAAGGCTTTTCAGTAGATTTAACACATCTGAGGAAGAGATCACTGAACTTTAAAGAGGTAAATAGACACTTCACAAAGTGAAACAAAGGAGAAAAAAAGAGGAAAGGGGGAAAAAAAGAGAGTATCCAAGAAATTGTGGTAAATATCAAATGTTCTAAAATAAATATAATTAGAATCTCAGGGTTAAAAGGGAACAAGAGAAAGTACAGTGAACAACAAATATTTGAAGACACAATTGCTGAAAAGTTTCCAAAAACACTGAAAAACATTCAACCTCAGATTCAAGAAGCTGTGAGTACTCTAAGAAATAAAAAGACCAAAATATATTAAAAAAATAAATAAATAAGAAGACACCACACACACAAATACACAAAATGGACCTAGATATTGTATTCAAACTGATAAAAACCAGAGATAAAAAGGCAAGTTTGAATTCATCCTGAGATAAAAAAGTAACACATTACAGCAGAATAACAAAAATATTAAAATTAGTGAAATTCTAATAAGTAAATATTTAAGCCTAAAGATATTAGAGTGACATTTTTAAAGGTCTGAAAGAAAAAAAAATTTTACACCAGCAAATTTACTTTCAAAAATGAAGAAGTAATGAAGATTTTTAAACAAAGAAAGGCGAAGAATCCATTACCAAAAGACCTAAACTAAAAGAAATATTAAAGGAAATTCTTGGGGCTAAAATAGTTTCGTATAAGAAAGAAACTTGAATATACACAAAGTAATGAAGATGTGCAAAAATTATTAAATGAAGGTAAATATTTAAAATTTCTAAATTAATTACTCTAAAAATAGATAACTGTTTAAAGCAAAATGAGTAGTAATGTATTTTGGGTTGATAGCATATGCAAAAGTGAAATATATACATGAAATACACAGTAAATAGGAGGAAGAATTTAAGTGCATAGTGGTGTAAATTTCTTACACTAAATGTGAAGGAATATATTATTTGAACATAAACTGAGATTAATTAAAGCTGTATATCTCAAACTTAGGGGCAACCACTAAATAAAGAAAGAGGTGTGAATGACAAGCAAATAGTGAAAATGTTATAAATTATCCAAAAGAGTTAGAAAGAGAAGTAAAGAGACAGCTACAACAAAGGACATAAATAAAAAACAATTAGCAGGACTGTGGGAACATGGTGTCCAAATAGGCAAATAATGTTCAGTTCTTTCACAAAAACAATGGAGAAAGAGTCAAAAGAACCCATGGGCCCTACTTCAGGGAACAGTGGACCAGGACAGTGCTTCACAACTCCCAGGAAAGTGAGGGACAGAGAAGGAAAGAGGCTGAAACAACAAACTGTGAGTTACTAAACCTCCCAGCTTCCAGGAATGGCTCCCCTTCTGCCCCCCTGAGATATTCAGTGGGGGGTAAAACCCCTGGCTCATTTCATCTGACTGAAAGAGGAGCAGTCACCTTCTGTCCTGTCAGCTGTTATAAGGGAAAAAGGAAGGGGAGTGGGGTGGGGCGGGCAGCAGATTCAGCTTTGAATCTCAGTCCTGGTCAGATGAAAACAACGGAAAATTGAGAGATACCCCTCTGTGGAAAGGTGCACCAATGAGCGCCATCTGCTGGCAGGTCTGAAAATTATATGGACAAAAACTGTTTTTAGAGCTCTCTTTACCCCACCCCTGGGAGAAAGTCTGTGCCACATGTTGAGTCTGTGACACAACTGTGATAACTTAGGTGGGCAATTTTAAGACTTAGAATAAGTTGAGTGAAATAACAAAGAAGAGCTGTGAAAAAATAATAGCAATAGGTAAGAGAGAAATTGGCTATCAGAGTACATTCATCAACATATCAGATGCCCACACATCAGCAAAAAATTATAAGCCATACTAGGAAACATGAAGGGATGACTCAGCCAAAGGAACAAACCAAATATCCTGAAGAGATTCAGGATTTAAGACAATTAATCACAGATAATCACACAACTCTCCTAAATCACTTCAAAGAATTTAAAGAAATCATGACTAAAGAAATAAAGGATATTAAGAAGACACTGGGTGAGCATAAAGAACTACTTGAAAGTTTGCAAAGAAGAGTAACAGACCTTATAGTAATGAAGGACACAATGGATGAGATTAAAAATACATTAGAGGCACATAAGAGCAGATTTGAATTGCTTGAAGACAGAATTAGTGATTTCAAAGAAAGAACATCTGAACTTTAAAAGATAGAACAGAAAGAGAGGAGAATGGAAAAAATGAAACAGGGTCTCAGGGAATTGAATAACAATGTGAAAAGCAAATATATACACATTATCGGTGCCCCAGAAGGAGAAGAAAATGGAAAAGAGGTAGAAAGAATATTTGAGGAAATAATGACTGATAACTTCCCTACTCTTATGAAAAGCATAAATATCAATATCCAAGAAGGACAACACACCCCAAACAGGATAAACATGAATAGACCTACCCCAATACACCTACTATTCAGAAGGACAAATATGAGAGATAAAGAGTAGATTTTGAAAGCAGCAACAGAAAAGCAAAGCATCACATAAAAGGGAAACTCATTAAGATTAAGTGCCAATCTCTCATCAGAAACCATGAAGGAGAGAAGAAACTGGTAGGATGTATTTAAGTTATTGAAAGAGAAAAACTGACAGCCAAAAATTCTGTATCCAGCAAAGCTGTCCTTCAAAAATAAAGGGGAGCTCAGAGCCTTCATAGACAAACAAAAACTGAGAGACAAAAGTAAAAAATAAAATATAAAATAAATACATAAACAAATAACCTGATGGACTATGTTACCAAAAGACCAGAATTACAAGAGATACTAAAAAGAGTGCTGCAGCCAGAAAGGAAAGAACAAGGGTGAGAGACTTGGAGAAGTGTATAAATGAAGATTATTAGAAAGTGTAAAAAAGATAGACTATAGTATGATATGACAACAGATAGCCAAAGGTCAAAAGGAATGAAATACATAATGCCTTTACAGTTATAACATTGAATGTTACTGGCTTGGACTCCCCAATCAAAAGACACAGGCTGATAAAATGGATAAAAAAATTTAACCCATCTATATGTTTCTGCAAAAGACTCACCTCAGACATAAGGACACAACCAGGTTAAAAGTGAAAGGTTGAAAAAAGATATTCCATGCAAACAATAACCAAAATTTAGTTCAAGTAGCAATACTAATATTAGATTTAAATGCTAATAGATATTATATGCAAAACAATTATAAGGGATGAAGAAAGTCATTATATATTAATAAAAGGGGCAATTCAACAAAAAGAAATAGGTATTCTAAATATTTTGCACCTAACCTCAGTGTCCCAAGATACATGAGGCACACACTGGCAAAGCTGAAGAGAGAAATAGATGTCTCTACAATAACAGTGGGGGACTTCAATACATTACTATTAGTATTGGATAGAACATCTGGACAGAGACTAAATAAAGAAACAGAACTTGAACAATATGATAAACGAACTAGACCTAACAGACATCTAAAGAACATTGCACCCCCAAACAGCAGGATATACATTCTTTTCAAGTTCTCATGGATTCTTCTCCAAGATAGACCATATGTTGGGTCACAAGACAAATCTCAATAAATATAAAAAGATTGACATTATACAAAACACTTTCTCTGATCATAACGGAATAAAGCTGGAAATCAATAATGGATGGAAAAAGGGAAAGTCCATAACATATGGAGATTAAACAACATACTTTTAAACAATCAGTGGGTTAAAGAAGAAATTGCAAGAAATTCAGCAAATATCTTGAGATGAATGAAAATGAGAACACAACATATCAAAACCTATGGGACACCACAAAGGCGGTGTTGAGAAGAAAATTTATAGTGCTCAAATCTTACATTAAAAAAGAAGAAAGAACTAAAATTGATGATCTAACTGCACACCTAGAAGAACTAGAAAAAGAACCTCAAACTAATCCCAAACCAGGCCAACGGAAAGAAATAGTAAAGATCAGAGCAGAAATAAATGAAATCGAGAGCAGAAAAACAATAACAAGAATCAACAAAACCAAAAGTTGCTTCTTTGAGAAGATCAACAAAATTGACAAACCTTTAGCTAGACTGACAAAGAATCAAAGCGAAAAGACATGAATAAATAAAATCAGAATTGAGAATGAGGACATTACCACTGAACCCATAAAAATAAGAGAGACCATAAGAGGATACTATGAACAATTGTATGCCAAAAAACTAGAAAATTTTGAAAGAGATGGAAAAATTCCTAGAAAAGACATGAACCACCTGCACTGACTTTAGAAGAAATAGAAGACCTCAACAAACCAATCACAAGTGAAGAGATTTAAACAGTCATCAAAAACCTCCCAAAGATGAAAAGCCCAGAACCAGATGGCTTCACAGGTGAATTCTACCAATCACTCAAAGATGAACTAATATCTATCTTGCTCAAGCTCTTCCAAAACATTTGAACAGGAAAGAATGCTACCAAACTCATTCTCTGAAGCCAACATCACCCTAATACCAAAACCCAATAAAGATACTACAAAAAGAAAATTGCAGACCACTAATGAATGCATCTAATAAATATAGATGCAAAAATCCTCAACAAAATACTTGCAAACAGAATCCAAAAGGACATTAAAACAATTATATACCATGATCAAATGGGTTTTATCTCAGGTAGGCAGGAGTGGTACAACACAAGAAAATCAATTAACGTAATAAAGCATATTGATGAATTGAAGAAGAAAAATCATGTGATCCTCTCAATTGATGCAGAAAAGGCATTGGACAAAATACATCACCGTTTTTTGACAAAAACATTCCAAAAGATAGGAATAGAAGGAAGCTTTCTCAATATGGTAAAGTGCATATATGAAAAACCTACAGCTAGCATTGTACTCAATGGCGAAAGACTGAAAGCTTTCCTGTTGAGATCAGGAATAAGACAAGGATGCCCACTGTCACCATTATTATTCGATATTGTTCTAGAAGTCCTAGCTAGAGCAATTAGACTAGACACAGAAATAAAAGGCACCCAAATTGGAAAAGACGAAATAAAACTTTTACTATTTGCTGATGACATGATCCTATATCTAGGAAATCCTGAAAAATCCACAAAGCTGCTAGAATTAATAGACAAGTTCAGCAAAGTGGTAGGATACAAGGTTAATACACAAAAATCAATAGAGTTCCTATACACTAATGATTTGCAATCTGAGGAGGAAATCAGAAAAAATATTCCATAGATAATAGCAACTAAAACAAATATTTAGTAATAAACTTAACCAAGGACATAAAAGACCTCTATTCAGAAAACTACAAAACATTGCTAATAGAAACTGAGAAGACTTAAATAAATGGAAGGATATCCATGTTCATGGATTGGAAGATTAAGCATCATATTGATGTCAGTTCTACTCAAACTGATTTATAGATGCAACACAATCTTAACAGCCTTTTTTGCAGAAACCGAAAAGCCAATAATCAAATTTATTTGGAAGGGTAAATGGCCCTGAATAGGCAAAAATGTCTTAAAAAAGAAGAACTAAGTTGGAAGACTCTCGCTTCCTTACTTTAAAGCATATTACTTAGCTACAGTGGTAAAAACAGCACAGTACTGACATAAGGACACACAGATTGACCAATGGAACCAAATCAAGAACTCAGAAATTGACCCTCACATCTACAGTCAAGTGATTTTTGACTAGGCTGTTAAGCCCACCCAGCTGGGCCAGAAGAGTCTATTCAACAAATGGTCCTGGGAGAACTGGATAGACATATCCAAAAGAAAGAAAGGAGACCCCTGTCTCACATCTTACACAAAAATTAACTCAAAATGGATCAAGGACTTAAATATAAAAACAGCAATCATAAAACTCCTGGAAGAAAATGTAGGAAAACATCTTTAAGATGTTGTGGTAGGCAGTAATTTCTTAAACCTTATGCCCAAAGCATGAGCAACAACAACAAAAAATAGATAAATGGGACCTCCTCAAACACTTTTACACTTCAAAGGACTTTGTCAAAAGTGTGAAAAGGCAGCCGACTCAATGAGAGAAAATATTTGGCAATCACATATCTGATAAGGGCTCAATACCCATGATATACAAGGAGATCATACAATTTAGCAATAAAAAGACAAAGTATCCAATTAAAAAATGGGCAAAAGAATTGAAAAGACAATTGTCCAAAGAAGAAATACAAATGGCAAAGAAACACATGAAAAAATTTTCAACATCACTAGTGATTAGGGAAATGCAAATCAAAACTACAATGAGATATCATTTCACACCTATTAGACTGGCCGCTATTAAAATGTTGGGAAACTGTAAATGTTGGAGAGGATGTGGAGAGTAGAAACACTTATTCACTCTTGGTGGGGATGTAGAATGATACAGCTCCTGTGGAGGACAGTTTGGCAGTTCCTAAGGAAGTTGAATATAGATTCGCCATGGGACCTGGCAATATCATTGCTAGGTATATACCCAGAAGAACTGAGAGCAGTGACACAAACAGATAGCTGCACACCAATGTTCACAGCAGCATTATTCGTGATAGCCAAAAGTTGGAAACAACCCAGGTGTCCATCAACCAATGAATGGATAAAGAAATTGTGGAGTATACACATGATGGATATTATGCAGCGGTAAGAAGAAATGAAGTCATGAAATATATGACAACAAGGATGAACCTAGAGGACATTTTGTTGAGTGAAGCAAGCCAGACACAAAAGAACAAAAACTGTATTATTGTCCTATTATGAACTAAACATATCATGTGAAATAAAAATATATTATGTGAAATATTAATATGTGTAGAATTACATATATAAGACCATTTTTTCTTTGAAGCTGAACAAATATAAGTTAGTACTAAAAAATATTAATATCAGACAAAAAACCCCACATTATCCTAAATGGACGAGACCAGACAAACAGCACTACATATTGTATGATTTCATTTATATGAAATGTAAATACAAATCAATTTATAAAGATGAAATGAGATTAGTGTTTATGTAGAGCTGAGTAAGGAATGCTAAGGGATGTAGAGTCTTTCTTTTTGGAGTAATGAAATTGTTCTAAAATTTTTGAGATGATGAAGATACAACATTGTGATTATACTAAAAGCCATTGATTATACAATTTGGATTGAATAGCCAGAAACACCAGCTATGTTCAGTGGGGGAAGCATACAGAGATTGAGAGGTGAGGAATATTCTTGTTTGCTTGTTTTTCTGTTTATTATTATGGAAATAATGAAAATGTTCTAATAATGAATTAAATGATGAATGCACAAATATGTGATTATACCAAATGCCATTGATTATACACTGTGAATGAATTGTATGCTTTATTAATATGTATCAATAAAATTGATTTGTTTTAAAAAACCAATTATCAAAATAGTAGATGTTAATCAAATACATTGCTAAAACTGGACTAAACACACATAAACAACAGCAGAGATTGTCAGATTAAAAAAAGCAAAACATATCTATTTATATGCTGGCTACATGATTTCCTAGATATGATACCAAAAGCACAATTTATATAAAAATTGATAAATTGAAGTATAGGAAAATCAAAACTTCTGTACACTGGTTAACTGAAAAAGAGAGGAAGAAAGTCATAGAATAGAAGAAAATATTTGCAAAAAACATTTCTGGTAAAGGAATTAAATCCACAATATATTAAGTACTGTTGAAATTCAATAGTAACAAAACAAGCAAATATCCACATAAAATGGGTTAATGATATGAACAGACCCTTCACCAAGAAGATAAAGAGTGGCAAATAAGTACATGAAAAAAAAATGTGTCAATAAGGGAAAGGCAAATTAAGACGATTATTAAATTCTACTACACCTCTATAAGAATGACTGAAATTAAAAACAAACAAAAGAGCAAAAAATAATTGCCAATTTTAAGTGCTAGAGAGGATTCAGAGACACTGGAAATTTCATATATTATTTCTTTGCATTCATTCTCTCATAAAATTAAGCAGAAACTTTGCGTACAACCTAGCAATTCAGCTCCTACATACTTACCCAAGAGAGATAATCTTTTTCTTTGCAAAAAAACTTGTACACAGATGTTTATAATAGCTTTAATCATATTTGCTAAAAACTGAAACCACAGCAAATTGTCTTCAACTGGTAAATGGTTAAACAAATTTTGGTGCATCTATACAATGCAATGTATGTGTGAAATACTGACACATGTAACAAAATGAATAAATCTCAAAAGAATTATGCTGAGTGAAAGATGCTTTTTCCTACAAAGAAGCTTAAGGAAATTGGGGGGACTTATGGAACTGTTCTATATTTTCTTGATGGTGGTTACATGATCATATATGTTTGTCAAAAACTCGTAGAATTGTATACTAAGATGGGTGAATTTTATCTGAGTGTAAATAATAACTCAATAAACCTGACTTTTTAAAAAAGGCATTTTCAGCGGATTCTGGTGTATATTGCTCTGATCAACTCTCCAGAACAAAGGCACTCATTCTCTCAGCCACTGGGGAACTTGGCTGAGATGGCTTGAAGCTAAGTTCCTGAAAAGCCTCTTCTGAAGGGAGTTGCCTTGCCCAAGAATACACCCCATCTGAGAGGTCAATCTTCATCCAATTACTGGTCAATCAAGAAAACAAATGCCCAGTCCCTTTGACTCAATTTGAGAAAAGACTGAAGGACTATGCTAGAACTAGGATTTCTCCCATGGAAACAGTTAAGGCTTCTATTGCAAGTGAAATGCAATTCAGCATCTCCTTTGTCTTAATTCTGCTTCCCTCACTAGTTTACAGGAATTGTTCCCAAGAGCAGTCTATAAATCTATTTTTGGATAAACCTCTGTCTCTGTCCTTGGGTGAATCCATTTCCCAAGGAACCGAACCCAAGGCAAAATTAATTAGTGGAAATAAAAATGATCTCTATATTTACTATTTACAAATTGCAAGAGTAGGGACTTATAAAGAGTGTTTCACTGAGCACTAGCTCTAAGCAATGTCATAAATAATAAATAGCTTTAAATAGCCAAATATGTTGAAAATTTAGATTTCAATAGAAACACATGGGTTACTTTACTGTAGAAAATATAAAAAGCATTCCACTGATGAGAAAGTCATCCAAATAGTGTAAGAGGAGGTTATAGCTTAGCATTTAAATGTAATCAATCTGGATTTGAAATCTGAATCCACCAGTTACTAGATATGTGAAACACTGGGCAACTTAGTTGACTTTTCACACATGACTCATTCTCCTCATTTCAAAATCTGGATAATAATAGAACTGACCTCCTATTGTTATGAGAAGTAAGTGAGATAATAGTACAGGTGGAACGCTTAAAATATACTATTTTATTTTATTTTCTATTCTTTCCTAAATAACTCTGGCTATGACCTTCTTTCATGGATCACCTCATTAATGTAATTCTGTAGAATACAATATGAAAAGGCTGCTATTAGAGAAAATATCTGCCATTTTGTTCTTCCATATCTATGTTAAAAGATAACATCAAATAATATAACTAAATATTATTAAAACAATACAAATAATTGTTTTTTATTCTTCTGCTTTCTTACACTATCATAGGCCTATGACTTTAATTTTCCCTGAGTGACCTCTGTTGAATCAGTATATTTAATAGAGATGAATTTTTATTTTTCTTTGTCCTGATCTCTGATTACATGGATGGCAATAGAACCCTCTGGATTATATTTACAATGTGAAGGCACACAGCTCTGTAATGCTCCTTTTAAGGACACAGTGCTTTAATAGGTATTAATTTAGGACAAATCTGCTGGACTGGGAGGGACTTCTCTTCTACCATGGTGGTCTATTGAACTTATAGTTTAATAGATAAGATGAATTTAAACACACCTACGTAGTCTTAAGATGACATTATTTTATACTATCTCACTACAGACAATGATTTAGTTATCCACCCACACATTAAAATGTAGTATTCTCTCCGATTATCATCCCACACACTCACACACACTCTGCGGTAGGTTGAAGTATGTATCCCAGAAAAACAAAAACAAACAAACAAACAAAAAACACACCCTTAACTTAATCCATTCCTATTAGTGTGAAACTATTGCAGATAGTAACTTGTAAAGATACTTTGAGTTAAGGTTTAGGGTCTAAATCAGCATGGGAATTAATCCTTTTATCTGAGACTTTATAGAGAAATCCCAGGGGGAATAATGCCACAGGGAGAATCTGGAAGACACAGAATGCAGAAGAGAAAGGAGAAGACACTGTATGCATTGCCATGTGACAGAAAAGCCCAGGACCCAAGGATGACTGGCGGCCAGCTGGGAATGCCATAGTCTTCAGGGAGAGAGCATCTTCTTGCTGACACCTTGATTTTGAACTTCTCCTAGACGAAAAACAGTGGGCCAATAAATTCCTATTGTTTAAGTCAGCCCATTGTGCTGGTATGCATTTAAAATGGCAACCACCTCAAAATGGCGGATCCAATGACTCAGCATTGCGGCCTCCTCCCCCCTGC
>JAQZBX010002240.1:0-58380 GCA_029593785.1 Cabassous unicinctus
TTTATCATTTGTTGAATAACCAGGACCTAATATTTTGAAACTTATAGGCTTAACACAATATTTCTCTCTTGATTTTATATTGGCTCTGATGTGGCAATTGGAGTTATCTGTTCTGTTTCTCAATATCTATAGAAGCAGGTTGTCCAAGAAAAGTAGGGCAAGTGATTCAATATTATGACAAGAATACAAAATATATTTACAACAAATTCCAACAGCACAATTTTTATTCTGCCTAGCCTGTTTTTTTCCCAATACTCAATGCTATAATTGAAAGACTGTCATATTTATTTACATTTCAAATAGCCTGTTTTTGAATGGAAATCTAATTCAATCATAGTCGAAAATTTTACTAAAATGCACTGAATTAATAGACAAAATTGCAACCGTCAATAAATTTCTTTTTCTAGTAGATAAAAATGTCAAAAAATATTCCTGAATTTACACATAAAAGAAACTAGGGCTTCCAATTGGTAGAAAATTATAAGGTCTTAAAAGAGTTGTTGTAATCTGCACACACTTTATTTTCTTCTTTGAATCACCTGGCATAACACACGGTCTACAGAGGACAAAGGAAATAAGTGTCTATTTGAGAGGACCAGAGGGAATGGTCCTACCACATTGTCCAAAATCAGTCCTTCATTCATCTATTTTAAAATAGTATCTTGGTTGGCAGGTGTCCATGAAAATTACGTTGGGAATATATTAGAGAAAATAACGTGCAAAAAACGTATATAGTGCATATAGAAGGCAGTCATCAAAAGTTAGGAATTATCTCTTCTGTGCTTGCTCCCCCACCTGAGCCCTGTTCCAACACATTCTTCATCGTTTGATCTAATATTGGGAACTGGCCAAACATCTGTAATAATTTCATACATTGTACATCATCTATATAAAATTAGAAGAATGGTTTTGTTGTTATTGGTATGGTTATAATTACGATTGCTATTAGTAATTGCCAATTAGAATATAAAATCCAAAGGCAAATTTAACTACCAAAACATTTCCATCATTCCAAATAGGAAGAAATTAACAGCATACATACATATTAAGAACAGATATATATTTATTTAGAAATATATATCTGAATGTGATTAAAAGGGGAAATATTAGACTATATATGGTAACATAATACAACTGTTTTTAAACTATGGAACTACACTACACAGACAATGAACATTAAGTTAAACCATGGGCAATGATTCATTGTATGATTATTTAAAAAGTGCTATTACGAATTGTAACAAATGTTACATACCAATGGAAGGAGTTAATATAGGATGGTATATGTGAATTCTTTATTTTATGCTTGCTTGTTTTGTAAACCTACAATTTCTATAATAAAGGGGAAAAAAATCCACTGGCATATTTGAGTGACCCTAATGGTATTTTATGCAAACTTTTCATTATGAAATAAGATAGTTCAGGCCCAAAGTAGTATCTTCACTTGCCTAAAATAGATAGTTTGTGTCAGAGCCAGAATCAAATTCCCTTTTCAATCAATGCAGGGGGTTTCTTTGGCTTGTTTGTAGGTGGGTTGATTTCCTTTTGATGCTTCTGTCTGTTTGAATTTTTCACCATATAATGCTAATAGAATTCTATAATCCCAGATAGTAGATATAAAAATATGTACCTGTACTCTTTTCTGTTACAGCAATTAATTTGTTCAATCTTATGTCAGTACTACACTGTCTTGGCTTTTGTAGTGTAATCATGTAGGGTGAAATCATGTAGTTTGAAAACTATTTGTTATTCATTTACAAGAATTTTTTTTGTTATCACAGATTATTTGCATTTATATGCAAATTTTAGAATCATCTCTGTAATTTTTACAAAATGGACTGTTTTGGTTTCAATTAGAATTGAATTGAATCTGCAAATCAGTCTGGGAAAATTGACATATGAAGAGTGTTGATTCTTTCAGACTATTAACATATATTTTATTCTTTAATTTCTCTCAGCAAAGTTTTGTTTTTTTAGATATTGTTAGCTAAGCATTTTATGGTTTTGATATCAAGATAAGTAAAATTTTTAAAATTTCATTTTCCAGTTGTTTGCTCTTAATGTATAGAAATACTGATAATTTTGAAACTTGAACTAAGACTCTACAAACCCTTTGGATTTTCTATGTGAACAATTATGCCATATGAAGACAAATTCTTTGTTGCTTTCTAATTTTAAGTGTATGGGGTATTTTTTGTTGTTGTTATTTTCACTTCACTGACTACGACCTCTAGTGCAATGTTGGATAGTAGAGATGAGAATGGACATCCTTTTGTCATATCTAAATTAGAGAGAGATAATTAAATAAACAATTAACTAATTATTCAATAAATTTATCTGCCGGGCATTTATAAATGTCACTTATTAGATTAAGGAGATTGATTGCTAAGTGCTTTTAAGAATCATTAATGGGTTTTGAAATTTTCCAAATTCCTTTTCAGCCTCCATTGAGACTGAATTCCTTTATATCCCCCCAATTCCGTTAAAGTGGTAATTAAATTAATTGAATTGCATTTTTTTAAAACTTGCATCTATGGGAAAATCACAACTTACTCATGAAATATACTTTTTGATTATTACCGAATTCAGCTTGCTAATCTTTTGTTAATTTTTTTTTGTATTAGAGCCTCTATAGTCTGATGTCTGAATATTTAAAAGAAAACTATATGAAAGATTCCAAGCATGAAGTTTATGGAATAAGTATAATATTTGGAAAAATATAAAATTCATATTTTATTGGAAAGGAAGAAATTAAATGGTAATAATTGAAGAAATTGCTTTTTATAAAGCAGGTATTATTGACTGTCTGAGAAAAATGACATTTTGACCCCTGCAACCCCACACTCACTATTCCACTCCTCAGACTTGAGATAGGTTAGAATCCTAGTTAAATTGTAGAATATATTTGCAGAAAAAAAATCAGATTCTGTCCCTTCCATGTAAAATCTTGTATGCACTGGTCTTTCTTTCCCATAGTTCCTGTTATAGCAATAAAATAGATATATTGAGCTGACTCAGTGAGAAAGAAAGAATTTGAGACACTTCACAGGTTGCTCATGCCCTGGAATGTTATAAGAGATTGTAAAAAGATTTCTTTGATTCTTCATCAACTGATGAATAGGTAAACAAAACGTAGTATAGACATACAATGGAATATTATTCAGCCATAAAAAGGAATGAAGTTCTGATACATGTGAAAATATGGATGAAACCTTTAAGATATCATGTTGAGTGAAAGAAGCCAGACACAAAAGGACAAATATTGTATTATCTCACTGATATGAAATAAATAGAATAAGCAAACTTATAGACTGAGAATCTAGAATATAGATTACCAGGAGATGGAGTGGGCTATAAGGAATGGGAAGTTAAGGTTTTACTCATTACTCTTCTTTTCTGGATGCTATTCTTAAAATTCAGTGTCCCAAATTTGTTGGTATGCATTTAAAATGGCAACCACCTCAAAATGGTGGATCCAATGACTCAGCATTGCGGCCTCCTCCCCCCTGCCCCTGTATTCTCCCAATATTACCTTATTAGGACATAAGCGGCCTGCGAGCCTTGTGGGTACCACCCACCTCCCCTGCCAGGAAGTCCTTTACCCAGCAACAGCTGACTATAGCCAATCATCACACAGACGCTGCCTCCAACCAATCAGCGGGCTACACGGTAGCCCTAAACCCTATAAATTGTACTGCACTTCCCTAATAAAGTAGACCTGCGCCACCAGCCTCGTCTCCACAGCTTCTTTACTGCGCCGCCCTCCACACCGGATTCCCCCACACGCCAGCCGGGCCACCAGCACCGGGTCTCCTCTTCCACCGTCGCACCCCCCGAGGAAGAGGGAAATCGCAACCTCACAAATTGGGTTATCATCATCTAAGAATTTTAATGACTGCTAAAGAGCTAAAGGAAAGGGTTGCTTACTAAGCAGGCATACTAGCCTATTGCTAGCTTTTCTTCTTTTTTTCCAAGTTGAACCCTATAAAAGAAGTGAATTTATTGGAATAATTTCAGCTCTTGCAAAAATGGAAAAGGAATATTTGGTTAACATCCTGTGTGTTCACCCCGTGTCTTTTGTAGACATTCACCATGTGGCTGTCTCCAAGAATAAGCTGTTCTGTTTGCACCTAAATGGGAAAGTCTCACAACTTTCCCTGTTATCTGTGGAACACTGTATGGAACACCTGCTAAGGAAGGGTCTATGGAAACTGGTTGCTTGCACTTGCTCTCTTTTCCAAAATTCTGTCATTGCCAGCAAAGTAAGTGAGAGAGCTTACTATACATGTTCCTCATGTATTATTTTATTTATTTATTTATTTAAAGATTTATTTATTTATTTATACCCCCCCTTGCTGCTTGTGTTTGCTGTGTCCATTTGCTGTGTGTTTTTTCTGTGTCTGCTTATCTCCCCCTTGCTGTGAGGTCTTGCTGCATCAGCCCACCGCGCTGCACGGGCCAGCCTGCCCTCACAAGGAGGCCCCGGGAAGCGAACCCGGGGCCTCCCATATGGTAAACGGGAGCTCTATCGATTGAGCCACACCCGCTTCCCCTCATGTATTATTAAAACCATCCTAGCTTGCAGTATTGTATTATAAAACTGCTTTTTAAAAATTGTCTTAATTTTATTTTTAAAGAAGCTTTAGATTCCATAAATGATACATCTAAAATACAGGGGGATTCCCATATATACCACCTTCACTCCTCCCCAACTTTTCCCCATTAACAACAGCATTAGCTAAAGGGGTGCTGATGCAAAGTACCAGGAATCTGTTGGGTTTTCTTAAAAGGATATTTATTTGAGATAAAACTTACAGTTACAAGTCCCTAAAGAGTCCAACTCAAGGTACCATAAGAGGTATTTTCTCACCCAAAGTCTGTTGCCACACAAGATGGCAGGTGATATCTACAAGGGTTTCAGCCTTCTTCTTTCCTCTTAAGGCTCTGTTGGTCCAGCATCTTCCTATCTCAGCTGTAGGCTGGCATAGGGCTCAGCTGCTCTGATCTCTTCAGCTGAAAACTGAAGGCAAATGGCTCATCTCTTCAGCTGAAAACTGAAGGCAAATGGCTCATCTCTCTTCCTGGTGCCGCAGGATCCTCTTCCTCTTCTCTCGCGTATCTGCTTCTGTGTTCTCCTTGAGTGAGTGTCCGTTTATATAGCCCACCAAGGGGGTGGGGATTCAACCATGCATGTCCTAATGACATGGTCGAATCTTAACATAATCAATTAAACATAAAGCCTTTGAATTTAAATCAATCAAAGTTATCATGCCCAGAGGAACAGCCCAGTTTACAAACATAATCTATATCTTTGGGAATTCATAAATAATATCAAACTGCCACAACTGCATCTTTCATTAGTGTGGTACATTTGTTACAATTGATGAACACTTATTGAACCATTGCTACTAGTCATGGTCTATAGTTTACATCATGGTTTACACTTTGCACCACACATTTTTATAGGTTTTGACAAAATGTATAATGGCCTGTATCCATCATTGCAATGTCAATCAGAACAATTCCAATATCCCAAAAATGCCCCATATTACACCTATTCTTCCCTCTCCCTCCCATCAGAACCTCTGGTGACCACTGCTTTTTAAAGATTATATCTACTAACGCTGACTCATAGTCTCTTCCAAGAAGATGCTGTACTTGAACCTATTTGTACATGACTTTTCAAAAATTTTGTACATGTTTTTCACATACCTAAGTATAATTTTTTTCTCCCCAAATACTTTACAACTTTCTCAGTCTCAGCTTGTCATTCCATTTAAAAGTCATCTTCTATAATTTTTTGTACAATGTGGACCTTAGTTTTACTGCTAGTTAGATAAACACATCTTTTACCTTCAGAAATAATTAATAATTCCATGACTTATGGATCAGAGCCAATAAAATTCATAGCCTAAACCTAGCCAATATATATGTACAAAAAATTGGGGGAATTAGTTCCTTTCTCAGTAAGGGAATGGAAAAAAAACTAAATGTTTTTCAAATATGTATTTCTTTTATATGGTTCTTAGAGAATTGAATATATAGTTAAAGGAGCTATCAATAAATATTATTACATATTCAATAAGGTTAAAACCTAAGAATATTACCTTGTATAGGGTTACATTGAAAAATTGTATGTTTTCATAATATTCTATAATGGGCATCATTTAGAATCACAGATTAATCTTTATGTCCCATTTTAGTGATAATTTTACTGTATTACCCAGTTGTTACCATATCTAATATATTTTGTCTTGCCAAATGATGCTAGATGGTCACTTATTCATGTAAATTTATTTGATGTGTATATTTAAAAATTATTTCAGAAAAAGAGAAAATTTATTATGTACCCAAAGAAATATGAAAAAAATTCTTACACTTGATTCAGTGGATTCCAAAGGAGAGATGTTCATAGAATAACCTGCTGTATCTAAGAATACAGTTTATGATACCAATTATTTAAAAGCAAAGTCTTTGTAGCTTACTCTGAAATTTAATAACCTACTGATAGCAAAAAACTAATCTTTTGATATTAATTCATAAAATTTAATTTGAATAATTATATTGCTAATTTATTCATAGAACAGAAAGAGGATAATGTGAGTTCTTAGTCTTTTTCACATATCATTCATTACTTCCATGTATTTAAAGAATAACTATGATAATAGATAAATATTAATTCAGGTTTTTGATCACTTTAATAGAACCATTTATAATCATTTTTAAAAACTACATAAAAAGAAATTTTACTGTATTCTATTTAGATTATTCTAACATAAAATAAGTTCAAAATAAAATTTAACTATGAGAAGTCCCAGAAATTTCACCTTGATATGAAGTGCAGCAGTTTGAGATTATTTATGAAATCTCAAAAGAGAAAGATTATATTCATAAACTATTCTGGGTGTGATAATCTTTGATTGTATTAAATTCAGTTGATGGGCCCTTGATTAGGATTACTTGATAAGATCAATTTAGGGCTTTTGATTAGGCTACATCAGAGGGCATGACTCAGTTTGAGTTCCTGACCCCTTGCTGGGTCTGATATAAACAGACACTCACTCAAGAAGACACACAGAGGAAAGAACTTTGTCATTTTTTATCCTGTCTTGTGACAGAAAGAGGAAGGCTCAAACAGCTGAAGCCCCAGGGAGGCTGGACCATTTGCCTGATACCTTATAGCTGACCTTGGGATGAGAGACAAGATTGATATAGGAAGCCGTGAGAGATAAGCCCTATGCCATCCTACTGCTCAAATCAGGAAAAAGCTGGGCCCATGAAGCCTCAAGAGGAAGAGGAAATCTAGAGGGGAAGGCTGAAACATTGCAGAGATTGCCACTTTGCTTCAACATTTGACAGCTGATTTTGATGAGAAAGAACCTCTTGACTTGGACTTTCTTTGGGACTGTAAGCTGTTACCCCAAATAAATATTCTTTATAGAAGCCAACAAATTTCTGGTACTTTGTATCGGCGCCTCTTTGGAGGACTAATACAAAGTTCCTAGCTTATTATTGTGTATTAGGAATATCTTCCTTCCTTCTTATTCTTATAATCAATGTGTATATATATTTTCTCTCATGTTTCCATAAAATATCATAGTTTTGCTAGTGATAATCTAACAAATGGCACTTATAAAAACCCTGTGGATAAATTTATTGAATAATTGGTTGATTATTGTTTATTTAATTATTCCCCCATACAAAATTATTTCTACCATATAATATTGAATTAGAGGGCCTAGTCAGTGCTGTGAAAATAAAGAAACAAGAGCATAAAATTAAAAAGGAAGGCATTAACCTCTCCTCATGTGACAGAATAAACCCCATGTGCATACTGGGGTGCCTGTGTGTAAGTGCCAATCTACCAGTGTCAGCATCAAAGAGTGAGCCAGGAAATTCCTCTCTGACAGGCTCTCCCAGAACCTGTCCTTCAGGCAGAAGCAATGTGCCTAGAGCTAAAGCACTTAAGAAGCAATTAAGTCAAAGCAAAGTGTGACAAAGGATAACCTGCTTGAATTTATACAATAGATTACCCAGGAAGGGAGAAAAGTCTGCTTCATAATGTGGCAATTTAAGTGTTTTGTGGGCACAGAAAACTTTGTTCTTAAAGCCAATCCATCCTCATGTGTGTAAATCTATTGTAGATGGGACCTTTTGATTAGATTCAGTTAAGGAACCTTCCTTTTGATTAGATCATCTCAGAAGGGAATGACTCTTAATTCCCTTTCCCACAGACACAAAAAGAAGTCCACAGAGACAGAGAGGAACCCAGAAGCTGAGAGAGATGGCTCCAGATGCTGAGGAAGCCACTTTAGCCAGAAGCTGAGAGCAATGAGGCCAAGAGGAGAGGGTAAATCTAAGCAGATGCTGTTGTGTACATGATCACCCACAGCTGCAGTTCAGGGAGAAAGTGAGCCTAGAGAAGAAGGTGGAGACTGGCAGATACCGCCATTGTGCCCTTCCATGTGCCTGACTGCCCACAGCTGAAGCTCAGTGAGAAAACATCTCTGATAATGCCTTGATTTGGACACTTTGACAGCCTCAGAACTAAAAGCTTTTAAGCTAATAAATCCCATTGTAAAAGCCGACCCATTTTAGGTATATTGCACTGAAGGGGGCACTGTAATTCCTGTAAATAGGGGGAATTCCTAAGGCCACAAGCAAGCACAAGCCCAGGAAAACATGTAGGATTATAAAAAGATGAAGACCATGAACTTCACATTCACCTTAGTCTGCATTTTGTTATACGAGAGCTAAACCATAAAGGAGAGACCAACCAATGCAGAGCCAATTTGCAAAGACTGTGGAAGATGTTGTTTGCATTGGTTTGACTGTATTTGCTAGCTCCTGTCACTCAAGGATATATCTGTTCTATCCCTAACTGGATGCAAACTTAAAGAACAGACAGCTAAGGTACTAATCCAAAGTTATCACTTTAAAAAATATTAAAATGTAGGGTATGCAACAAGATAAAAACACAAAGAAAAAAGGAACCGATGGCCCATCCAAAGGAAACAAATGAAAATTCAGAAGCCATCTGTATTAGTCAGCCAAAGGGGTGCTGATGCAAAATACCAGAAATCTGTTGGCTTTTATAAAGGGTATTTATTTGGGGGTAGAAGCTTACAGTTACCAGGTCATAAAGCATAAGTTATTTCCCTCACCAAAGTCTGTTGCCACGTATTGAAGCAAGATGGCTGCTGATGTCTGCCAAGAGTTCAGGCTCTCTGGGTTCCTCTCTTCCTGGAGCTTGTTTATTTCCAGGCTCAGCTACTCTGTTCTCTCTACAAGGCCAGCTGTAGACAATCAGGCAACCAGCTCTATCTCTCACCCTGGGGCTCAATTCTTTCTGGGCTCAGCCATTCTGCTTCTCTGTGCTTACTTCCTAGGGCTCCAGCATTCAAACTCCAACCTCCCTTCTCTATGTTGCAGTTCTGTGAGTCCCTGCCCACTAAGAAGGCAGAGACACAATGTCCTACTGACGTGGCCCGATCAAAACCTTAATCATTATTTAATCAAGTAAACCTCTGAATCCAATATAATCTAATATGCCCATAGGAAAAGACCAGTTCACAAACATAATCCAATATCTATTTTTGGAATCCATAAATAATGCCTTACTGTTACACCATCAAGGAAAAACCCAGATTTGGACATACCAGACAAGGACTTTAAAAAAATGATACTCAATATGCTCAAGGAAATAAATGAAAACAGAGAAAAAGAACTAAAGTATATCAAGGGAGGAGGGGGCAAGATGTTGTCAGAGTAAAGAGCTCCAAAAGTCAGCTTGTCCTATAGTGCAGTTAATAATCAGACAGAGATATCTAAATCACCTGTTTGGGAGGTCCAGGAGACCAGAATAGCATCTTGCAACATCCTTGGGAGAACATAAGGGGGACACTGCCCATCTGCAGTGAAGATTCATGAGTAGAGCACTCCACATCATGGAGGCTGGTGCACATCCCCTACTGGCAGATTAAACCACCTTGGGACTCATTACCTGGCTGGAGGTGGAAGCTCCATTTCCCAAAAATAGGAGATGAAGAGATGGTTAGGCACCAATTTCAGATACTGGTTAGTAAATTTGGCTGGCTAAAGCATAATCCTAAGAACAGCTAAACTTTGAAGCTATCCAAGTTGAAAAGATACCAGTAGCCTCCATTTTAACTCTGCCCCTGGCATAAGGGGGAGCAGGGCTCATTAAAAATCACAGTGACAGTAGGAACCAGCTTCTTTTCCCTCAGATCAGATTGCAGCCCTAGCCTAGGCTCTAGCCCCACCTCCAGTGGGGAAGAAGTTGGGGAGACCTGCACAAGCTTCTCCAGGCAACTGCAGATACTTTTGGCCAGCACAAACTAGATTGGTGGGAAAACCTGTGGATACATCTCTGGCCCCAATAGGATAGAATGGGAGGGCTCTATTTCCTCAACCTCTCCAACTAACTGCAGGTACTTTTGGCCCACATGGACTAGAGTGTTGGGCATTCCTGTGAATCCATCCCTGCCCCTGACAAGGTAGAAAGGACAGTGCACCCTCAGCTTCTTGTAGTAACTGCAGTTGCTTTTGGACTGCACAAACTAGATTATTGGACACTTCTGTGGCTCCATCCCCACCCTGATAAGATAGGAAGGGGGGGCAGGGTTTCCCTAGGCTCTCTGGGCAACTGCAGGCACTTTTGGCCCCACAAGGACCAGATTGTTGGACACATCTCTAGCTCCATCCCACTCCTGACAGGGCAGGAGGATGGATAGTGTGTCCTCAGCCTCTCCAGGCAACTGTAGTCACTTTCAGCCTACATGGACTACACTGGTAGGCAAACCTGTGTAATACCTCTCCATACACAAAAGGATAGGAGGAAGGCGGTGTTTCCTCAATCTCTCCAGGTAACTGCAGGCACTTTCAGCCCACATGGAATAGAGTGTTGGGCACTCCAGTGGTTCCATCCCTGCCTGCTGACAGAGCAGAAAGAGGGGAAGTGTTCCAGCACCATCTCCAGGCAACTGCCCTTGCTTTTGGCCTTCATGGACTAGATTGCTGAATACACCAGAGGCTTTCATTCCCAACCTTGGCAGGGGAGGAGGGGTCTGGTGCTTTATCAGTCTACCTGGGCAACTGCAGTCAGTTTTGACTTGCATGGCTTATTTTGCTGCCCATATCTGCAGCTTCATCCCTGACTGAGTCAGGCGAGGAAGGTGTGTGGAGCTTCATCAGTCTCTCCAGGCAACTACAGACAGTCTTGACCTGCACATATTAGATTGCTGCACACAGCTACAGGTCTGTCCCTACTTGTGGCAGTGGAGGAAGTTGGGAGATGCTTCATTAGTTCCTGGGACAACATGGACAGCTTGAGTCTCCAGGGTTTATAGTTCCAACTGCATCCTCTGCTCCTCTTCTGCAATCAGCAAAGGAGAAAGGACAAGAAACAGATGATAAAGAGTTGAAAAAATTCAGATAAGCTAAACACGAGCCATTATAAAGTTCCAAATTAAGTTGAACCAAATATCAAAGAAGGGCTGTACACAAAGCCAATCAAATAGAAAACCCTAGAGTAAAGAGAGACAAGGTGCCAAGAATATATATATCGAGTAACTGAGATGCTGAGATTCCTACAAAAATTGCAATCCATAACAATAAATAGGAAGATATGGCCCAAAAGGAAGAAACTAAGCCTCCAGATGACAAAAAGGAGTTGAGACAACTAATCAGATTTTCAAACAAATCTTAATAAATTCAATGAGAAGCCTACAGAGTTTAATGACATCAAGAAGACATTGGGTGAGAAATAAGAATCTGAAGGAATACATAGAAAAGTAGCAGACCTTATGAGAGTGAAAGGCACAATTAATGAAATTAAGAATACACTAAAGGCTTATGACAGCTGATTTGAAGAGGCAGAAGAAATGATCTGTAAGCTTGAAAACATGGCCTCTAAAAGCAAAGATACAAAAGGATAGATAAAGAAAAAAACTGAAACAATTGAACAGGGTATCAGGGAAGTAAATGACAGCAAGAGATGTGCAAACATATGTGTCATGGGTGTCTCAGAAGGGGAAGAGAAGGAAAAAGAGGCAGAAGGAATATTTGAGTATATAATGATAGAGATTTTCGCAACCCTATTGAAGGACATAGATCTCCATGTCCAAGAAGCACAACATACTACCATCCAAATAAATCTGAATAGACCTACTCCAAGACACAAACTAATCAGAATTGTAAAATGCTAAGGATAAAAAGAGAATCTTAAGAGCAGTAAGAGCAAATACATTCATCACATATAAGGTATGCTCAATAAGGCCTGATTTCTCATCAGAAACCATGGAGGCAAGAAGGCAGTGGTATGATATATTTAAGATACTTCAAGAGAAAAACTGCCAGTCAAGAATCTTATAAACAGCAAGATTGTCTTTCAAAAAGGAGGGCGAGTTTAGAACACTCACAAACAAAAACAGAGAGTTTGTAATGAAGAGACCAGATTTTCAAGAAATACAAAGGGAGTGCTACAATCTGAAAAGAAAAGACAGAATCAAGAGGCTTGGAAGAGAGTCCAGAAATGAAGACTATATCACTAAAAGAAATAAAAGTGTAAAAAGAATGGTGGAAACAAGATATAAGAGATAAAACCCAAAGATCAAAATAGGTGAATCAAGAACTGCCTTTACAGTAATAATGTTGAATGTTAATGGATTAAACTCCTCAATCAAAAGTCACAGATGGACAGAATGGATAAGAAAATATGAGCCATCTGTAAGCTGTCTACAAGAGACTCACCTTAGACCCAAGGCTACACATAGATTGAAAGTGAAAAGCTGGAAAAAGATATTTCACTCATGCAGTAACAAAAAGAAAAAACAAAACAAAAACCTGGAGTAGCTACACTTATATCAGATGAAATGGATTATAAAAGCAAGGTACTTATTAGTGACAAGGAAGGCCATTATATACTAATAAAAGGGCAATTCACCAGGAGGAAATAACAATCATAAATGTATATGCACCTAACCAGGATGCCCCCAAATTATATGAAGCAAACAGTGGCAAAATGGAAGGGAGAAGTAAATGTTGCTACAATAATAGTTGGACACTTCAATACACTACTCTCTTCATTGGATAGATAATCTGAACAAAGGATCAATAAACAGATAACTTGAGGAATATGATAAATGAACCAAACTTAATAGATATGTACAGAACACTGCTCCCCCAAACAGCAGGCTATACATTCTACTCAAGTGCTTATGGATCTTTCTCCGGGATAGACCATAGATTGAGTCACAAAGCAGAGCTCAATAAATTTGAAAAGATCCAAATAATAAAGAACACTTTCACTGATTAAAATATAATAGAGTTGGAAATCAACAACAGGCAGAAATATGGAAAATTCATAAATATAAAGCAATTAAGCAATACACTATTTTTAAAAAAAATCAGTGGGTCACAGAAGAAATTACAAGAAAATAAATAGCTTGAGACAAATGAAATCAAGAATGCAACATATCAGAATTTATAGGATGAACTGAAAGCAGTGCTGAGAAGGAAATTTATAACCCTCAATGCTTAGATCTAAAAAGAAGAAAGAGATAAAATCAATGACCTAACTACACAGCAGGAAGACCTAGAAAAAGAACAGCAAACTATGCCCAAAGCAAGCAGAAGAAATGAAATAACAATGATCAGTGCAGAAATAAATGAAATTGAGAACAACAACAACAACAAAACAACAATAGAATTAACACAACCAAATGTTGGTTCTTGAGAAGATCAACAAAATTGACAAACCCTTAGCTAGACAGACATAGGGAAAAAAAGAAGATGTAAATAAGTAAATAAAAAATGAAAATGGGGACATTACTACTGATTCCACAGAAATAAAAGAGATCATAAAAGTATATCATGAACAACTGTATGTCAACAACTAGAGAATGTAGATGAAATGTAAAAATTCCTAAGAACATACATGCAACCTACACTGGCCCTACAAGAAATAGAAGACCTCAACAAACCAATGACAAGTAAAGAGATTGAAAGTCATCAAACATCTCTCCTAAATGAAAGGCCTGGTACCAGATGCCTTCACAGGTGAATTCTACCAAGCATTCAAAGAAAATTTAATACCAATATTTAACGTACTCATCCAAAAAATTGAACAGGAAGGAAGACTACCAAGCTCATCCTCTGAAGGCAATATCACCCTAATACCAAAGCCAGATAAAGATATTACAAAACAAGAAAATTATAGACCCATTTCTTTAAGGATTAAGGATGCAAAAATCCTTGACAAAATGCTCATTAATCGAATCCAATAAAACATTAACAGAATTATTCATCATGGTCAAGTGGGTTTTCCCCAGGCATGCAAGGGTAGTTCTACAAAAGAAAAATCAATATGCCACATTAATAAATCAAAGAAGAAAAATCACAGATCAGCTTGATTCATGCAGAAAAGTCATTTAAAAAACAATCCAGGATCCTTTCTTGATAAAAACACTCCAAAAGACAGGAATCAAAGGAAACTTTCTCAACATGATAAAGAACATGTGTGAAAAACCCTCAGCTAATATTCTACTCAATGGTGAAAGACTGAAAGCTTTCCTATTGAAATAGGGAAGAAGACAAAGATGTCCACTGTCACCACTGCTGTTCAATATCATGCTAGAGGTCCTAGCTAGAGCAATCAGGCAAAAGAAAGAAATAAAAGACATACAAATTTGAAAGGAAGAAGTACAACTTTTGCTGTTCACAGATGATATGACTCTATACCTAGAAAATCCCTGAAAACCAACAAAGCTGCCAGATCTAATAAATGATTTCAGCAGAGTGGCACGATACAAGATTAATATTAAAAAATCAGTAGTGTTTCTGCACACTAGTAATGCACAATCTGTGGAGGAAGTCAGGAAAAATTCCATTTACAATAGCAACAAAAAGAATAAAATATTTAGAAATAAACTTAACCAAGGATGTAAAACACTCATATTCAGAAACCTACTAAGTTGCTAAAAGAAATCAAAGAAGATATAATAAATGGAAAAACATTCTGTGTTCATGGATGTGGAGACTAAATATCATTAGATGTCAATTCAACCCAAGTTGATATGAAGATTCATTGCAATCCCAATAAAAATTCAAGCAGCTTTCTTTAAAGAAAGGGAAAACCCAAGTATAAAATTAATTTTGAAGAGTACGAAGCCCTGAATAGCCAGAAACATCTTAGAAAGGAAGAACAAAGTTGGAGGCTTCTCATTTCTAGAGTTTAAATCATATTAACTAGTTACAGTGGTAAAAACAGCATGGTACTAGCATAAAGACAGACATATAGACCAAAGGAACCAAATTGATGGTTCAGAAACAGACCCTCACATCTAAGGTCAAGAGATTATTGACAAGGCTGTCAAACTCACCCAACTGAGGCAGAACAGTTTATTCAACAAATGGTGCTGGGAGAACTGGATATCCATATCCAAAAGAAAGAAAGAGGACCCCTACCTCACACCTTATACAAAAATCAATTCAGAATGGATCAAGGACCTAAATATAAAAATAAGAACCATAAAACTCATAGAAGAAAATGTAGGGAAACATCTTCAAATCCTGGTGGTACGAGGTGGTTTCTTAAACCTTACACTGAAAGCACAAGCAACAAAAGAAAAAATGGATAAATGGGGCCTCCTCAAGCTTAAACAATGTTGTGCTTTAAAAGACTTTGTGAAGAAGATGAAAAGGCAACCCATTCAATGGAAAAAAATATTTGGAAACCACATATCCATTAAGGGTTTGATTCCCATGCTATATAAACAGATCATACAATGCAACAATAAAAGAGCAATCAATCCAATTTAAAAAGTGGGCAAAAGTCTTAAATAGATATTTCTTCCAAGAGAAATGCAAATAGTAAAAAAGCACATGAAAAAATGTTCAATATCACTATTAGGGAAATGCAAATTAAACTACAATGAGATATCAGCTCACACCTCATGCAAAGGCCATTATTAAAAAAAAAAAAAACAGAAAACAACAGGTGCTGAAGAGTATGTGGAGAAATAAGAACGGAACACTCCTTCACAAGTGTGTAGAAAGTTGCACCTTCTGTGGTAGACAATTTGGCAGTTTCTGAGGAAGTACTGCCATATGATCAGTCAATCCAAAAGAACTGCAAACAACAGCATGCACAGACCTTTGCATACTGATGTTCATAGTGGCATTATTCACAATTGCCAAAACATGGAAACAACCCTAGTGTCTATCAACCAATGAATGGTTAAATAAAATGTAGCATAAACATTTGATGGAATAGTATGTTGCTGTAAGAAGAAATGAAATTTGATTTGTTATCATCTATATGATAACATGGATGAATCTTGGGGGCATTATGCTAAGTGAAATAAGCCAGACATGAAAGGACAAATACTCTATGGTTCACTAACATGAACTAAATATGAAGGATAAATACATGGAGTTAAAAAAAAAAAACCTACACTCTAAGTTACTAGAAGACAGGATGAGGAATGAGAAGGAGTACTGATGCTTAATGTATATAGTATTTTAAATTATTAGCTTGACTGTAAAAGTGTGGAAATGGATAGCATCGATGGTAACACATTATAGTAAGTATAACTAACACGGCTGGTTTATCAATGGGATTGTGGCTAAAAGGGGTAGTCTAGTGATGTAAATGTCAATTGAAAGAAAGCTAGAAAATAATCTAGGGAATGGATAACATAGTGAACCCAGAGGTGGATGAGGATTGTGGTTAATAGTACAAATATAAGAATATTTTTCTGTGAACTAGAACAAATGCACATCACTATTACAAGGTGATAAGAATATAGTGATGCATGTCAAAAATATAATTAATGTAACTTATGGACTATAGTTAAGAACAATATTGTACTATTCTTGCATCAATGTCCAAGAAGTTACTAGATTAATGCCAAGGTTCAATAATAGGGGGTGTTTTGGTTTGCCAAAGGGCTTCCAATGCAAGGTACCAGAAATGTGTTGGATTTTATAAAGGGTATTTATTTGGGGTGGAAGCTTTGAGTTCCAGTGCTGTGAAAGGTCCAGCTTAGGTACCAAAATAAGTGATTTCCTGCCCACATCGGCTGCTGCATTTTGAAGCAAGATGGTGGGCCATTTCTACTGAAGTTTCTGCCTTCTCCATTGGGCTCTACTATCTTCCCTTTAGCTGCTCTGTGGGTCCAGCCTCTTGGGGCTTCGTGCTTGGGCAATCCTGTAGTCCTCTTTCTCCTGGCATAGGGCTTGATTGTTTCTGTGCCTCCTTCATCAGTCTGGGCTGCTCCCCTAGTTTCTCAATTTCAGCTGCTAGCTATCAGGCAAATGGCACATCTCTCCCGGGGCCTCAGCTGTTTGTGCCGTTTCCTTTCTGTCACATGACAGGATGAAAAATGGCAGAACTCTCTCTTCCTGTGTCTGTCTGAGTGTTCTTTTATATCAGACCCAGCAAAAGGGGGGACAGAGGACTCAGCCTGAGTCCAGCCTCATTGACTTAGTCCAATAAAAAGCCTTACAGCAATCTTATCAAGTATTATAATCAAAGGCCCCCAACTGAAATTTAATGCAATCAAAGGGTATCACACCCAGAGGAACAGATTAATTTACAAACACAATCTTTCTTTTTTTGGGATTCATAAAATAATCTCAAACTGCCACTGGGGGTATGGGAATTTTTCTTTTGGACTATGGAAAATGTTCAAAGGTTTACTGGGGCAATGACTGCACAACTCTGTGATGAGAGTGAAAGCCACTGAGTGTACGCTTTGGATAGAATGTACAAGGCATGGAGCTATAAAACACAGTGAACCATGTGTGGAAAATGGGCTGTAGCTAACAGTAAGGACATGAGACTTCTTTCATGAACTACAACAAATGTACAATATTAATACATTGTGTTAATAATAAAGGGTGTGTGATCGTTAGGCTAATGTGTCAACTCAACCAGGTAATTGTGCCCAGTTATTTGGTCAAGGAAGCACTAGGCTAATTGTAATACAAAGACATTTATGGACTATAGTCACCAGTGAGTTTACTGCAGAGATAGCTGATTATATCTGCATCAAACAGGAAGATTGCCCTCAGCAATTAGTGACACTTTATCCAATCAGTTGAATGCCTTAAATGGGGAAGTGATTTCAGCATTCGGAGAGAATTTGCCAGCTCGTCTTTGGACAGCCAATGTCTCCTGGAAGCTCATCAAGGACCTTCATTGGACTTTCATCAGAGCTTCTAGTTTGCCCAGCTTTACTGTGGAACCTGGACTTGTGCATCCCATGGTCACATGAGAGATTCTTATAAAATCTCATACTATTGACAGGTATCTCTTGTTATTTTTTACCTAGAGAACACTGACTAATAAACGGTGTATGGAAAAATATACCAGGTGTATGCTATGGACCATAGTTAGTGGTAATAGTCTGATCATGTTCTTTCATAATCTGTAACAAATGTTTCAAAACATGTAAGGTATTGGTGGAGGGGTGATATATGAGAATTCTGCACATTTTGCATGATTGTTTTGTAAGCTCACATCTCTAATATAAAAAGTAAAGGATATCAGGAAAATGATAAGTGAATCATACGAGACTCTCAAAAGGAACCAAACAGAAATAGTGAAGTTGAAGGCCACAATTACTGAATGAAAAAAGTTCCCTGGAGGGTTTTAACAGCTGACTGGAGCTGGCAGAAGAAAGAATCCATGAACTCAAGTATAACGCAATTGAAATAAAACAGGCTGAGGAGTAGAAAGTAAAAAGAATGGGAAATAGTGAACAGAGCCTAGTAGACCTGTAAGAATCAACAAATGTGCCATATATGTTTTATGGGAGTCTCATAAGGAGAAGAAAGAGAGAAAGGGGAAGAAAGAATACAAAAAGAAATAATGGCAGAAAGTCCCTAAATTTAAGAAAAGACATAAATATGCACATTCAAGAAGTCCATATAACCCCAAACAAGATAAAGTTGAAGGGAACCTTTCCCAGACACTTATTAAATTGTTTCATGCCAAGGACATGGAGACTGTTCTAAAGCTGCAAGAGAAAAGCAAGATACTATGTATAAGGGAGTCCTGATACAATTTGGTACCAATTTCTCATCAGAAATCATAGAGGTAAGAAGGCAATGTGATGAATTATTAACAATGCGGAAGAAAATGCCAACCAAGAATATGATATCTGGTGAGAATGTCTTTCAAAGATGAGGAGAAGATTAAGACATTCCCAGATAAATAAATGCTGAGAGATTTGGACATCACTAGACCTGCCACATAAGCAATGCAAAGGGAATTTTCAGACTGAAAGGAAAGGACTCTAGCCATTGGATTCAAGCAGAATAAATAAAGACCTCTGGTAAAGGTAACCATATGGGTAATTATAAAAGCCAGTACCACCATATTGTACATTTTGGTATATAAATTCACTTTTTACTTCTTACAGTTTTTAAAATACAAATGCATAGAGAGTAATGATAAACCTATGACTTTGGACAGTGTATAAAGATATAATTTGTAACAATTATTAAAAAATGTTAAGTGATGATGGTGTTTAGGAACAGTTTATGTGTATATTATAAAAGTTAAGTTGATATCAAATCAAACATGACTGTTACAGATTTAGGGTGCTAAATTTAAGCCCCATGGTTACTACAAAGAAAATATATGAATAATATATGCAGAAAGAAATAAAAAGGGAATCAAAATGGTACAAAATGAAAAGTCAAATAAAAATGAAAGTGTGCGTTAAAGGAAGAATTGTGGGAAAAATGTTTAAGACTTAAAAAGACCATATAGCAAAATGGCAGAAGAAATTCATGCATTATCATTAGGTACTTTAAATGTAAATGGATTAAACTCTTCAGTCAAAAGTCAGAGATTGGAGAATGGATAAAACTATATTACTCAATTATATGTTATTTACAAGATAATCATTTTTAATTTTTAACATCCAGAATATATAAAGAAATTCTACAACTCAACAACAAAAGTCAAACTAACCAATTTTTAAAAATGGGCAAAAAAAACTTGAATAGACATTTCTCCAAAGAATGTGTAAATGTGGCCATGAATAAGCACATAAAAAGATATTCAACATCATTAGCAATTAGGGAAATGCAATGAGATACCATTTCACACCCACTAGAATGGCTACTGTTGAAAGGAAATGACAGGTGCTAGAGAAATTGTAGAGAAATTGGAACACTCATTCATTGTTGTTGGGAATGTAAAATGTTGCTATTGCCATGGAAAACATTTTGGCAGTTCTTCAGAAAGTTAAGTATAGACTTACCACATGACTCAGCAATCCCACTTATAGGTGTACATGCTAAATAATTGAAAGTAGGGATTCAAAAAACAACACTGATGTTCATAGCCATTTGCTGAGAATCTCTGTCGTGCTTGGGCCTGTGCTCTCGGGACACACTCTATTGCCGCATGGGATAGGTGTGAGGAATGGGGAGTTAATGCTTAATTAGTACAGTGTTTCTCTTTGGGTGATGGATAATTTTGATAATGGATGTTGGTGATGATTGCACAACATTCTTAACATAAATAACACCACTGACATATATTTGAATGTGGTTAAAAGGGAAATTTTAAGTTGTATATATAATTTAATAGAATAAAAATTTTTTAAAAGCAACCATAAGACTATACAGCACAATAAACCCTAATGCAGACTATGGACCATTATTTATAGCATAATTATAATAATATTGCTTCATCCATTGTAACAAATGTACCACACTAATGTAATATGTTTATAATTCGGAAAACTATGAAAACGTTTATTTTCTCCATGATTTCTCTGTAAACTTACAACTATTCAAATAAAAAAAGAGATAAAGACACTATTTTGTACATTTTGGGAATGCGTTTTTATCAGGAAAGATAGCTTTTAATTCCTTTTTCCATGTTCTTGCATCTGGGTACTCAAAGAAGATAATAGTTTGTAGCTATTTTATTTCAGATATGGTAAACCTTGGAAAGGGTAGTGTGGTGGAAATATTACTATACCATTTTATTTAGATGAATTGACAGGCAAAGTAGATTTATTTTTCATTCAGAGCTGTTGGAGGCTATATTATGTAACTTTACTCACTGTTGTTAGCTATTTTAAAGAAATACTGCCCTATTTTAGTGTTCAATAGTCTGTAAAGTTTTCAAAGTTGAGGAATAATAATTTTCTCAACCAAATTTTGTTTCTCAGTATAATTTGGTCATGTGCCAACCTTACATCATTCAGGTTCACTTTATTGGCAAATGGTTTTGATATAACTTTGTAATCTATTAGAAGAAAATGCAATGTTGCTTATGAACAGAGGTGGAAAATCTTAGCACGGTTCACTCTTTGGGATTGCTCCTGCCTGCCTAATTCACCATAGAACTTTATCAGCTAACAACTATTTGGAACTTCACCCAGTATATAACTCTTTGATGTAAATAAATGAGTCATACAAATTACAGAATTTTGAGGAAGGTTTTAAAAATTAAATCCGGTAAATATAGATGAATTAGTGGTATCCAGAAAATACACGTTGCAAGTTGAAAATTTATTAAAGTCTCTAAAAATTATGAAATACAATAAAGCTTGAATATTATAATTCTAACTTTTGACACTTCGGGCATCAAAAGATTTCATTTTTCTTAGCTAATTAATCTCAGCTCTGGCTGCATTTTCTAGTAATCTGGGGAGTTTCTGAAATGTATGGATAAATGGGTCTCACCTCAGACCAATTGACCAACAATCTCCAGGAGTGGGGCCAGTAAAAGATAATTTCAAAAGTCTCCTGGAGATTCTAATATGCAAATTCTAATTCAATTATGTTTAGAACCCCTGATAGTTCTGAAGGCCTTTGAAGTATCAATTCTAATTCCCAAGCTAGGTTAAAGGAGTTAGGATAAAGTACAAGTCCTGCAACAGCTAGGCCTAAAATTGTTTATTTTTATTTAACATCACAGTTAAATTGGATCTATGATCATTGAGTTCCTATCCTGCTCTAAAATTCTTTCATCATATTCTTTCTGCATGATCCTCACCAAGAGGTAAAAAAGTTTAGCTTCTTTTCAGCTTTCCCTTCATTTTGGTACTGACTTAGCTTTCTCTCTTTCTAAAAATATCATCTATTCCTGTGGAATTTACCTTTATGTTTCTTGCTCTTTGCACTATTGATGGTGAACAGGGGTCTCAAGCGGAAGGACCTAGCAATATCATATACCATGTTCTTTATCTCATGTTTGAGAGATAGTTTTCCTGGCTGTCCTGCTGGAAAACCAGAACTTTTATAAGAAACAAACACTTAGTCCCTCCCTTGGAATAGCCAACATCCTGAGAAGTGATATTTATGTATACTTCTTCTCTATTACTTAAGCTTTTGCTACAAATGTCAGGTATGTAGTAGGGAAGTAAAAGAATAAATTTGCTATACTGATAGTCCGCATCAGCATCAAAATGGATGGCCAGAATAGGAAAGCTATTTGTTCTCTGAGCGCTAACACTAGAAGCAGATAGAGATCAAAGAAGTCCATGCCTAAGAGAGCATTTTTTAAAATCTAGTAAAAATAGAGCCATTGAGGAGAAAAACAATCCACCAGGATTTAAAGAAAGGCAGCAATGCCTTAAGAAAAACAGATGTGAGCTACCGTAAAAAAAATTTTTTTAAATCCAAAAAATATAGAAGAGTAGAGGCTTGAAAGGAAATGAAACACTGACATAGTCGTTCCTAGCTAGAGAGTATTCAGTTTTGCAACACTGCCTACAATGTTCTCAAAAATTATGTGATATTTTAAATTTGGGTTCCTTCCTTTGAATGACTGCTGTTCACAATCAATGAAACAAATATCAGGTATAATAGAAAACAGTTGCGCTCTTGGGGAAAGTGCTATGGATATCAATGTAAACAAACAAAAAAGGTCAAATTCACTAATATAATTTTAAGGTGATGTTTTTGGTTAAAAATATGCATTGATTTACATAGGAAGTAAAATTTATATGTTTATTTTGTTCTATTTGTTCTTTTCCCTTCTATTTATTCATGTTTACTCAGTAGCTTCTTATTGTTCTGGGCCTTGAAAAAAGAGGAAATTTATCAGCTTTCTTAATTGTCTTTCTAAAAGCCTCAAACATCAGGAATTTGGTCTTACTATTATGCCTGTTTTCTCTATATAAAAAGCCTGGAACCTTCATTAGTTCATCTGCTTCACAAGATAAGCTGTTCCTAAGAGGAAGGGAGGGAAGGAGAAAAACTTCTATATTAATCTTGGGGCTACTTTGTTACTGACATCAAATTCAAAGAAATATTGTCAAATTGATATTAATTTTATCAATATCAACAAAAATTTTGTAGTTTTTACAGCTAGACACGGAATATTATCTACTACAATTAAAATCTTCATATTGATTCATATTAAAGAAACGTGTAAAATCATTATTATTCACCTGCATTATTTTTTTATAGCCTTAATTTTAACTTTAATTCTTGTATACCAATGAATTTTTCCTTTCCTTGGAGCTTCAAACTATCTCTTTCAGATGTAGCATGATATTGATGAGAAAAAGCACATTGAAATTCCACTTCCTTACTCTGTTTATTGAATATTTCACGAGCATTTCTTTTGTTTTAAGAAAATCTTGAACTGGTGATAACTATATAGCAATACCTGTAAAACTCTTCCAGAATGAACCAAGTATTGGCAAAAAGTCCAAAATAATCAATTTTGTTGCCATCTGCTCCTTAAACATTTCCATAAACTGCCAATGATTCACAGTGTGTGCATACATATACTCAACAATTTTCATGAATGTATACATGAAAATTTTCAGTCTGCTTCAGAAAACTAAGAACAAATATTTCCAATGTTTATAATACAATGTAGTAGTAGAATAAAGGAAACATCAGTCTCTTGCTTACTTCAATGTTTAAAATAAAATTTCAAAACATCAGGATTTTTCGGCCGCATAACTAGAGCACCTTCCACCATGATGAAAACTAATTTTTCATGCCTATATTTTTTGACAGATATGAAAGATTCAGAATTCAAAATCTGATATCTTTCTTTCCCTCCCTCCCTTAGTTCCTTCCTTCTTTCCATCTTTCCTTTCATTTTTCCATCTTTCCTTCCATACTTTTTGCAAAAGTATACAATCCATAAGCCCAGATCTTGTTAAATATTTTTTTAAAATTTTTGAGCCTAATTTAATTCTGAGCCTAAATGACTACTTTTCATCAATAGATGTTTGACTGTTGAAAGGAAATTTCTTGGCAAATTCAGTGTTTGCTAAAAATATCGCTTAATGTTGTCCGATTTATTATCTTTAACAATTTTTACACAATAAACAAACAGCTTTTTCACCTTATTCTATGATGGAAAATTGAGATCTCTATTCATCATATTATTTTCTTTACTGTCCTGGCATGATAGTAGCTTCTGCATTCCACCTAATTTTCCATCTAGAGTTTTAAATATGAAACATTATACATACTTGTTTTCTACTCAGAAAAAAAATTATTGTAATTACAATATTGGATAAGTATTTCAATTTAATGTCCAATTATAATTTATATAGGTACCCCCTGTAACTTCTGTTGTCTGAATAATTAAATATTCAAATCAATCAGGTATTACAATGTTATATCAATGTGTACAAAAAATTACTCAAACTGAAATAACCCATTGATACTAACTATGTAGGTGATGAGTTTTTGTGTAGTTCTAGAAAGGACTCACAATCCCAATATATGCAGTCACTGTAACAATATCTTCAGTGATGTAATGTTTAAAGTAAATTATTCTCACAACACAATAAATTGGATTTGATGGAAATTTTATACTACTTCACTTTTTAAATTTAAATTTGAAGTAAGTAATATAATAAAAAAAATTCAGTTCCCTAGTTGCACTAACAAAGTGCTTGGTGGCTGATGGGTGTTGTGTTGGACAACACAGGTTTAGGTTGTTAAAACAAAATATTTACCAGCAGTTGCCAGGGTTATTCTTAGGTAATTTTGGGGAAATTTTGCATAAGATGCTTGTTAAATTTTTTTTTTTAATTTTCTAATGAGCCATTAAAATCTATATTTTCTGCTTTCAGATATTCTGAGAAGATGACACATGTACAGTATTTCACATTTCACAAAATACATGTCAGTGCTAGAGTAGTTTCACATAATAGAGGGGGCTTGGAGACTTAAGAACTATATTTGACTCATGAGCAACTCAAAATTAGTAACAGGATGTGAAGGTTATACATATTTCAGATGAAATAATTTTTGCATACATAAAAAATATTAAATAAGGATCATACATTCTGTAATGTAAATAATGTACATTCTTTTTGAATTTGTAAAAGGATTGAAATTCGTTTGTATACCAATACACTTTACTCCACCTTTGGCTGGTAGATTCTCCAGGCTCTGATTCATTCTCCTACCAATGCAGGCCTGATCCCATGGTCATGCAGCAGACTTGCAAACACAGTGCTAGTTTGGTTGAGGTTGTAGTGATGATAGAATGGAAAAGATCTAGTGATGAGAGACAGGAAAAGGAAGACACATCAGGGTGTCTCTAACCTCTTTGCCTCCTGCCCTGAGTTTGACTGTCTAAATTTAGGGGGTTGAGAGCATAAGCTGACCAAAATAGCTTCATGAATAATTTTGAGTAAATTTCCCAAGGCAGAGCTGTCTCAGTCATTGTGATAATGAATAGCATAAAACAATGAGATGAATATATAAGGGTAAACACAATTCTAAAAAGTAAATAAGGTTTTTTTTGTTTAATTATTATTACTGGAACAATGCAAATGCTCTAAAGTTGATTGAAGTGATGCACAACTATGTGATTATACTGAATGCCAGTGATTGTACACTTTGGATGTATTTATGATTTATTAATAAGTATCAATAAAATTGAAAAATATTAAAATACTAAAATAAAAAAATAAGTAAAATTTGCTTTTTCTTGGTGTTGAAAGAGAAACAGAGCTCATCTCTCTCTTTCCTTTTAGCATTCCTTCATAGAACTTAAAATTGTGGATATTTTCTCTGTTTCTTTGATGCATATGTAAATCTTTTAAAAGGCTAAATAAGCCTCTAGTCAGTTTTATATACCAAGAATGTATTTCTTGGGGAACTTGGAGCCATCTCTTTAAACTATGAACTTCAAGGAGGTAGCACACTATTTCCCTGTGTCTGTGGGAGTTTAGCATAGGTGCTTGGTTCCAAGTTGTAACTTCCTGTTTGTGATCAATATACAAAAGCTTTATATTTCCTTTGAAGAAGGACAATTAACATACATGAAATAGGTTATATCTGCCTGCCTATATAAAAGGACAAGATTTTTTCTGTCTTTGCAATCTCCTTAGCAGATGGCCAGTGATGTACATCGCAGTCTGGTTTAATGCTTATTCAATAATAAAACTGTTTTGTGCTTTTCTAGATTTTGTGGAGAGGATTTACTGGGTTAGCAAGAAATTTTATTTTTAATTGTTTTTCCAACAACCCTCAAATCTGCATAATGGCTCTAAAGGAAGCCAAGGTGAGGAAGCAATAGATAAAGCAAGGAAGAAAAAATAGGGTGGAAGATAGTGTAATGTGTAGCAGCACTTAATAGGTTGACTTGTGGGAGTGTGAAATGTGTCTTTGGTGACTCTCCCAAATAAAGGTGAATCTTTTATTTAGTTGGGCTAGATCCTGATTAAACAATTGGGGAATTTCAAACAATTATAATTTAGCAAACATGTGAATGTGCTTTATTTTGTAATAAATGAAACCACAGCTGAAACATATTACTTGAAATTGCAATAATCATTTTCTGAATCAAAAGTTGGGTAGATCTCTTCTGTGATTTTTTTAAATTTAAGAAATCAAATCCATTTCATGCAGATTATAACTTATTACTAGAGAGTATGATAAATGCTTTGAAGAAGTACACTAAATCTTTCAGAACACCTGGATTTAATGGTAGCCTTGCAATCAGGATAATTTATTATCAAAGTAATTAATTTTGCCACATTTGCATTATCAGTAGTTATTTTCTAATTCAATAGGCACCATTAAAATGACATTTACTTTCTACAACTTGATAATTAGTGCATAGAAACACTCAATAAGTATGGGGACTATGCCCTTTCTCTTTTTCATTTAATTTTATCAAATAAATCTGCTATTTGTGAAGGTTCAAGAGGAAGGCACTAGTGAAAAAGACTTTTTCAGTTATATGATGTGCTAGTATATTCATATATTAATGTATGGCACAGAGGGATAAGATTTAAGTAAATATGACATGAAAATGGAAAGCATACATTTAAGTAAGGAGCAAACACAATATCTCGCTGTCAATTTTAAGGTAGGAGTAAATGAAGGCTTAGCATAAATGGCAAAGCAGATGAATATGTATTTTTTCTTCCTGATATGTTTTTGTTCATCTTATGTAGGTCTGTAAAACTCCATCTCTCTATCTATAGATGCATAGATAGATGATAGGTAGATAGATAGACCACAGCCATATACCATCATAATATAATTCTGTTATTTTCAGATGCTCAAATGCAGAGTGCTGTCTGGTTTCCTACAATATGGAAATCCACAGGGCAAACTGAGAGTAACTATTGGCACATTCATGTAGAACTTGGTTAAACCAAAAATTTGTGGTGTTGTCTATTGTATTTATCCTAATGGAATTCTGCACGGAAATGAAGAGAAATAGTCTGGATTACAATATTGAAGAAATTATGTAATTAAATGATTTCATGTATTGTTATGGGCTATAATACATTTCCAGATAAAGGGAAACAAACCAGAGACCATAAGGAAGATAAATTCAATTTACTAGGAAACATGAGATTACCTAAGAAAATGAAAACATGATTTCTCATAAAAAACAAACGCTGTTGTTATTCCCTGACCAACATTTACTATGTGCCTATAGTGGAATAGCTTCTAGCTAAAGAGATGTAGTTGCTATGTTAAACATCTTATATCACCAGATGGCATTCAGCATTCTGAAAGATATTAGGCAAAATGGCTATGATAGGTGGATCCTTGATTTATTTTTCACAAGATAATTTGACATTATTCACAAGTGCTGCCTAACTATCATATATACACATGGAGACAAAATTTATAAGAATACATTCTTTGCCTTCAAAACAGAAGCACAAATATAATATCATTTGCACCTTTATGCAAATTGTTAACAAACTAATACATTCAGAGAAAATATGTATTTACAAAATATTGATCATAGGAGGAATTCATTTATTTCATAGTGAAGCCATTTTCTTTATTTCCAAGTATTCTAAGATACCATTTGTATATTTGATCAAAATGCACAAACTTTTGAAATAAAAGCTCAATGTTCAATTTATGTCAAAAGAATCCTTTAAAATTGCATTAAAATCCTTCAGATAAGAATAAAGAATTTATTTATCCTAATGCTCAAAGAATATTTTGAGATGGAATGCAATATTCATACAACTCCCACTGGAATAACTTAAAGATGTAAGAATGTCCAACTCATAAAATTTTAATGAGTCAATTTTAGAAAAATCTTTATCTTCTGTGTCTTATATAAATGCTTTTACCACTAGCTTATTCTGTTATCACTGTTATTAAAATAGAAATTTAGATTAGACAGGTAAATGAACCACTAATGGAAACACACTTTATTAGTGGATAAATCAGATCTAGACATCTAATAGCTTGACTTCCATACAGTGTTGCTTTTCACCAAACCATATGTTAAAAAATGGTCAAAGACATGTGAAGGCAGAATTTCTAAAATGGCCCATCACTGATGTCCTGCCTTAACCTCCAGTACCTGAATATGATGATTTATCACTCCCACGACTATGCTATGTTTTATGGCACAGTTGGCTTTAAGATAGGGCTGTTATCTTCTTAGGAACAAGCATTTTGCACAGCCAGATCTAATCACATGAGCACTTAAAATCAGAGTGCTTTCTCATGGTGATGGCAGAAAGGAAGAGAGGTTGGGAGCATGAGAAGGATTCAGGCCTCCATTGATGGCTTGAAGATGGGGGGACAGGGGGTGCAGCATGTAAAGACAGAGAACAGCTTCTATGAATTAAAAGCAATTTCTGGCTAATGTCCAGTCAAAAAATGGAAACCTCAGTTCTACAACCATAAAACATTGAATTTAGCCACCAATCAGAAGGATTCTTCCCCAGAGCCTATATTAGATCCTGGACTGGCCTGTATTTTTATTTTTACCATGTGACACCCTAAAGAAAGAGCCCAGTCAAGACCACCCAAATTCCTGAACTGCAAAATTGTTACATAATAAATAATTGTTGTTTTAAGTCACTAATTTGCGATTCAGCAATAAAAAGACTAACATACCATACAGCATCTGCCAAATTGACTGAATTTTTAAATATGCTAAGATAACATTGATGAAATGTTCCACTGCACTCAATTTCATAAAATAGAAAATTAATGACATATTCTTAAGAGCCATCATAGCAATATGTCTCAAAAAGCTGAAAATTTTTCATTTGGTTTAAAAGAATAAGCCCATTCTTTAGTAGTTTACCCTAAATAAGTAATCATAGATATGGGTAAAAATGTGTGTCAAATCTGGGTATCCTGCAGTCAGTAGAGCAACTCTCATTTCTCCTAAAAGCTACCTCACACCATAGCTCACTTCCTTATTGCTTTGATAGCATCTGTGTTTAATTCAGGATGCCAAATCTGGGACTAGATGTATCTACAGACCCAAAGTAGGGCAATTAAAATCCTTCCCAAAACTGTGTGAAGGAGTTCAGTTTGCTCATTTGTGAAAGCTTGGGGACTATCAATGGCATCCTCCTTGCTATGTGGTGGAAGCTAGTCTGCATTCAGTAAGAAGATATAAAAAGAAGAGAAACAAACATGGCAGAAGAGAGGCAGAGAGAGAGACACTTTATAGGATTTTGGACCCTGGTTCCTGTTTTTTCTGAGAGTCTATGCAACCCTATTTTGTCTTCGTTTTTTTGTGGTTCAAGTGGTCTTTCAATAGCATGAGATAAACTAGTATTTTTTTATTTTATTTTTGTGTGTGTGTGTGTGTATGTGTGTGTTTTACCAGGAGGTCCTGGGGATCGAACCCAGATCCCTCCATATGGGAGACGGTCGCCCAACCGTTTGAGGCACATCCGTCCCCCAAGATAAACTAGTATTTTTATTTTATTTTTTTATTTATTTTTTAAATTGTGGGTAAAAAATCAAATTTTTCACAATACAAACCAATATTTGCAAAATGATATATAGATATATATGTGTATATGTGCATTTGCTTACATAAATGTTATTTTTTTCATATATATTTTAAAAGATGCTTAGATTACATAAATGTTACACAAAAATTACAGGGATTCCTATGATCTCCACCTCCTATACCTCCCATAACATCTCAGAGCCTGCAGCTGAAGGCAGGATAATCCCATCCACCGTATACATGGGATATAAGCCCACTCTCTCTTGGAGGTGGAGTGGACATGACCATTTCAGTTCCCCCAGGATTGGGGGAAGAGTTATGGACTAGAGTGGACTTAATCGTATTCTGTTGTAGACTTATTGTGATTCAAGCAATGGAAGAAATTATAACAGTGAGGTGGAGCCAGTGGCCACTAGACACTTTCGGGGCGGGGAGGGGAAGGGCAGTTGTAATACAGGGGCCTTTTCAGGATTGGGGATTGTCCTGAGTGACGTTGTGGCGACGGATATAGACCATTTTACATCAGCATATACCATGCAGAACTGTGTGGGAGAGTGTGCTCTACGATATGAACTGTGGTCTATGCTTAGTGGCAAAGCCCCAGGATGTGTAAACTAGTATTTTTAAACAAATTATTTTTGTCTATTTTTCTGCCTAAGTTGATTTGAGTTAGGTTTCTGTCATTCAAAAACAAGAATTCTGACTAATTCACAAGTTTTTTCATAACAGCAAAAAGGTGAAATTCCTGTATTAGCATATTAAGCAAATTATGGCACATTCATATAAGAGAATTTTAGGCAGCCATGAAAGTCACAATTAAATAAAACAATGGCCTAAGAAGGAGTTCACATAATAAAATCACATAAAACTAGAAGATACAACCAGTATGATTCTATTAGTACAAACTACAATGTTAAAGCATATCAAAAGGAAAAAAAAATTTCAAAGGGAACACATTAGCAAATTAACAGTGGTTGTCACCACATCATGGGATTATGTTTGACTTTTTATTATTCTTTAGTCTTTTCTCTTGTTCAATAATAAGCACATATTACTTTTGTAATAAGAAAAATAATGCATACTATATAAAAATGATCCTTTGGCTAAAGAACAATTTAAGTTTATAAAAGAAACAGATAATTCACTCATTCTTAGTAATTTGTTTCCATACTGCTTCAGATAAAACATTAATGAATTTCTCTACATTTATTTTTCTTACAAAATGTGCTTCTGTTCAATTTAAAGACCAAATGTAAAGTTCCAAATTCAAGCCTTAATTTTGTAAAAAATGAGGGTCCTCTTTTGTCTCTGTGTAGTAGTTATATAGTTTCCAATGCCTCACCCCCAGTTTAAGCAGCAAAACTATTTTGGTATTTAAGAAATCATACAACTGCCATGAATTTGTGGTTATCACAACCATAAATTGCCATCCTTATTCTAGAAGATCCAACTATTGTTGATTCATACATTTATTTTATTTGAACAATAAACACTATAAAGGCAGAGGACAGAGCTTAGCTGATGGCTAACTGGAAATCCACAGAATCTCCCTTCTCTGGAGGCATTTCACCATAAATTTGAGATTCATGAAGTAAAGGCACAGTAATTATTTAGTGCCTATATACCAACCACAATATGCCATGTCAAATAGGAGGATAATTGAGAAGTAAATAATATTTCTTTACAATTGTTTTAACTACCATTTATAGTATGTGCTTTACATAACAACTCTGAGGTAAATATTACTGTTATTTTGGAGATCAGTTACTTGGGGTGTTGGGCAGGGTGATTACAAAGCTTCTCAGATGACATAGAAGAACTGGCACTTTGCCCCTGATCTATTGGGATTCTAATCCTGTGCATTTAATGCCTAATACCTATATGAAATCTATAATATGGGTAACACAGTGCCCACTCCCTTAGAATAAAGCTTTCACTATAGAATATACCCTGTCTACTTCCAGTCCCAGCCTGCCTAACTCACAAGTGGGTGACATTTATATGTCTGAAATAATATATCAAAACGGCTTGTTGGTAAGTGCAACTCTGGCTCCAGGGATTGTTGTGTTATATAAGATAGTAGATTGGGGGATAGCTTTGACAAATTGTATAAAAGTAAGGCTTAAGCATAAAGAGAGACATCTTTTCTGTATTATATATCTTCTCTAAATCAAGGAGAATTGCGATGGCTCAAAGAATAACATTCGTTAATATCACACAGTGGGCCAAATTCTTTGTTAAGTGCTAGAATATCTCATTTAACTCCAAATAATCCTTTGAGAAATGTGATATTCTCATCTTGTTACAGTTAAGGAAATTGCAGAACAGAAGAGGAAAATTGACTCTCCCAAATTAACACCACCAATGAGTGGAAGAGCCAGGATTTGAACTTGGGCATTAAAACTCTTCTATGAACCATTACATTATATAGGATACCCCTTCCCATACTACAGTGATTTTATTCACCTGGCCTTGCATGTGTCCACAGGCCCAACATATTCCAAGTTACAGATCAATCCTGAAACCAATCTTGAATAGGCCAGGTGTTTTGTTTGTTTTTTTTTGCTACATTCTCAGCCTGTTCCATAACTTCTTTTTTTTCCCTATAGTTTCATGCAATCCCAACCTTCTCTCTAAATTATCTTTCAATGTCTCATTCTGTCCCCTGCCTTTTTTTTTTCAGATTTTGGTGATAAGGTACTCTTTCTTAATGGTGACTACTCTAAATAATACTATCTTTGAGGAGGACCTACTTTTACTGATATAAGGTGAAGAATAAAGGAAAACAGGATATTCTCTTAGGTCATTTAGAACATAAATAAGGAGAAAGACTAACACACATACTTTCATTCACTCATTTCACAAATATTTATTGAGTACCTACTATGTGTCATGAACTCTTCTGAAGAATGAAGAATTATCAGTGAAGAAGATAGACAAAATAATTGGCCTATAGTAAGATACTCTACTTGGAAAGTCCATATATAAAAGTAAATACAAAAAAATAAATATATGCATACATATATACATACATACACATGCATCTATACATAACAAATACATAAATGTACACACACATAAACATAAATAAATATTATAGCATATTAGAAAAGGATAATTGTGTGAAACAAATAGAGTAAGCAAGGGAGATTAATAAAAGTCAATAATGGTGGTGATGGAAAGTAAATGGGTTATTTGAAAAGGTCTCTTTGAGAAGATGACATTTGACTCAAGACTTTCACTAATGGGATGTTAGAAAAGGAAACTTTTATTTAGAAACATAAGAGTTATGAAGGACTTTAAAATATGGCTGTTTAAGTATATATAAGATTTACAGAAGTTAAAAGAAGAAAGCAAAGTATTCTAGTAGGATGAACTGCATTAGAAGAAACTCAAGGTTATCTTAAGAAGAGACTGAATTAATTGATTTTTTAAGAGCAAAGACGTTATTTTGAAGTTGTGTAGAATTAGACCCATTGTGAAGGTAGGTTTTCATGATCAAATAATCAATAATTTTTTAAAATAAGTACTGTATTGATATATTAATCCTATTCATTATTATGTATTTAAATGCTGGCTAACATACAATGAATGTTTACTCTAGACAGGCAGTTACCAAGCTAAGGATTTCATATATATTAACTATTTTATTTATAACAATATTTTTAAGAAATAGGTAACTACTATACCTAATTTACAAATGTGGATAGCAAAACATAAATCAAAGTAACTTCCTCTAATTCATAAACACAGGAAATGATAAAGGATTCAAAGTCACATCTCTCTGTAATTCAGAGTCTGTGTTCTTAATTAGTATTCAGTGCCTCTTCCTTATGGAGATTTGTATCTCTATTTATTGAGCATCTACTGGTCATTAGATAAAATGATAAATTATTGAAAGGTTTCTACTGAGTTTGGGTATGTCACAAAGTTTCCTGCTACCACCATTTTTAAAAAGATATATTACTGGAGGACATAACCAGTGCAATAGGCCAAGAAGAAGAAATAAATTATCGACAGGAAATAAATAAAACTGTCATTATTTAGAAATGACATAATTATGACTGTAGAAAATTCATATACTCTGTAATCTATTATAATTGAGAAAGACAGACAAACTGATGAATGGAACAAAGCAGAAAATTCAGAAGTAGACCATATATTTACAGTTACCTGATTTATAACAAAAAGGCTATTAAAATTCAAAGAGTAAGAATAGGTTTTCAATAAATTATTCTGGGTTGATTGAACATTCATGTGGAAAGGGGAATCAGCATTGCTGTCAAACTATTTCAAACATCAATTGCAGATGGTTTGCAGACCTAAATATGGACGTTAAAACAATATATATAGAAGGAACATTGCAGAATATCACTGTGACCTTGAAATGAGAAAAAATACTTGTACCAAAAAAAAATACTGTCATACTCTACATTAAGATTCATCAAAAGACTTTTCTGTTCATCAAAAAACTTCATTAACAGAGTGAAAAAGCAAACCACAGAATTGGAAGAATGTATTTGTAATACATATATCTGGTATATACAGTACAATAAACTGCTATCTACAATTAAAAAGAGAATTCTTGCAAATCAATAACAAAAGAGCTACAAAATACATAGAAAAATGGACTAAAGACCTGATAATGAATTATACCAAAGAGGATAACCGAATGGCAATTAAACATATGAAAAAATACTCATCAGGGAAATGCAGATTAAAACCACAGTAAGAACCATTAGACAACCACCAGAAAGGCTAAAACAAAAAAGATAGTCAATACCTAATGTGAAGCAACTCAAACCTCATATGTTGCTAGTGGGTGTATAAATCATATAAATACTTTGGAAAACTGCTTGCCAGTATCTACTAAAACCATATATTCATTAGTCCATGAACCATCTATTCCATTCATATACATATAAATATATCACAAAAAGCGCCATACAATAATCCTTATAACAACATTATTTCTAGGGGACATAAACCAGAAATAAGCTAAATATCCATTACATTAGAATGGATATAGAAATCATGGTATAAGCATACAATTGAATACTATTCAGCAGTGTGAATGAACCAACTACAAACACTTTACAAACATTTTCATAGGATAAAATATGCCAGATGCAAACAAACTACCTACTGTATGACTTATTTTATATAAAGTTTAACAATAAGCAAAACTAACATATGGTGTGAGAATTCAGGACACTGGTTACTCATGGAAGAGCATGACAGATAATGGCTGAAATGTAGCAGGATGTACTGTCTCCTGATCTGGGTTTTTGTTACATAAGTATATTACTTTGTGGGTATTCATAAAGCTTTCCTTTTTATTATTATTACTATTATTATTATTATTTCACTTGTCTCTGCTTATATCAAAAAGGAATGGTTTACATTTTAAAAATGCCACGTTCTACAAGGTTCTTCAAGACAAACGTGGCTTCAGGAATTACTTACCTCATTAAATTCTAATCTTACTTTATTTTGACCTGATAATTCCTTTTTATATTACCAGCTTTCCTAACATCTTAGAAAGAGATTATTTATTCTTTCCATATAAACAAGATTAAATGGTTATATGGAAACGGAGGGAAATCAGGTATTTTCTGCAATACAAAAAGCATCATAGACTAAGAAAAACTTTTAGAATTGACTTTTCTAAGACAATATTATTATATTTTCATTTTGTTTTTATTTTAGACCATATTTTATTTATACCATAACTGGAATTGCATCAGTAATTTGAGATTCTTATAGCACATTTCCAATAATATAACTTTATAAAAGACTGTAATATTAATAATAACATAAAAATATTAAGTATATCTTACTAAGGACAAATAATCTTTTGCTGAATAGTTGCTTTTCACATAGTTCAGAGTCTCTGTAGTTCATTATTAGGGAAGTAGGAAAATACTATTAAGCTGAATATTAATAACAGAATAGAACTGATAATATAATAGATGAAGAACAATTATTCATCATGGTTTTTGAGTTCTTTAAGCCTATGGATCTGTTGAAGAATGAAGAATAATAACAACTCTCAAAATTATCCTAGTGCAGTATTGATCTTTTAACATGACTTTCTACATCTTTAATGAGAAGAATATGATTATATAATAGATTTTAAGAGCTGATATTAGGTACATAAAATATTCTACAAATATTGACCAACCTTCCATGATATTGTGACATTGAATTTATTTTCATCTAAAGAGAAAAATTTCTGACTTAAATGAACCGCTTTTCTTGTCTATGTTTTTTTTAATACAAAGTTTTTTTCCTAAATTAGAGTTATGCTATGATATGAATCAAATCACAAGGTCATTTGTGTTTACTCACACATATCCATAGGAAGGGCATCCGGAATGGAAATAGTTTACATGTATAAATAAACACAAATAGAAATAAGCATATTTTCAGATAATATGTGAAATTTTAATAACCAAATATTTTTCCTCTCTTTACCATTTTATTTTACCTGTATAGAAATTAGAATTGTTTGTTTGGGTTGTGATACAAATTTTTAGCTCAGATTTCCAAGATTTAGATGGTGCATTTATTTAAATCTTTTTTATTAAGACATAATTTACTTGTAAAAAATTCATCATTTTATATGGTGAGTTTTGACAAATGTGTACAGTAAATAAGCAACATCAAAATCAAGATATAGAACATTCCCTTTAACTCAAAAAAATTTTAGAACACTTTGCAGTCATTCTTGTCTCTATAAATATAGCCCCTGGCAATCACAGCTTTGATTGCTCATCCTATAATTTTGACTTTTGTAGAGTGAAGTATAAGTGCAATCAGAAGGAATGCAGGTTTTGTGTCTGACTTTACCATTCTGGAAAATGATTTTAGGTTCATCCACATTGTTTTACCTGTAGGTAATTATTTATCACTACTGAGTACTACACCATTATACTGTGTCATTTATAGTTACAGAATACTAGATCGCATTTTGCTTATACCTCTACCTCTTGATGGATATTTGAATTCTTTAAAGTGTTGGATATTATCAGTAAATCTGCTATAAATATTCTTTTACATTCTTTGTAGATATAAGTGTTCATCCCTCCGCTAAGTGCCTAGATTTGGAATTGCTACAGAGGCATGATGACAGATGTTTATCAAACAGCTTTCCAGGAAACTGGGGGAGGGGAGCCTTGGTTTGTGATATAAATACTACCCCCATGCCTGATTTCAAATTACCAGCATTACAGGCCTGAATGCAAAGTTAAGAAGTAATATGCACAAACAGCTCTTAGGAGACCAGTGCAAGAACACTCCAGAACACCAGGGAAATGCTAATTTAAAGAGTAAATGCATATTAACAATATAAGAAACTAACAAATGCTTTTCTAAAGTGTACATTTCTACGTCCATTTTTACATTCCTACCAGCAATATATGAGAATTACAGGTGCTCTACATAATCATCAATATTTCCTAAAGTTAGACTTTTGAAATTTTAGCCATTCATTGTGTCATAGTATCTCATTGTGATTTTAATTTGCATTTCCTTGATGACTAATGATGGTGAGCATCTTTTTATGGGCCTGTTAACCATCTGTACATCATCTTTGGTTAAGTCTCTATTCATATCCTTGTCCATTTTTATTCAGATTATTTGTATTCTTATTATTGAGGTGCAAGAATTCATGTGGAGTAGCCCTAAACTCTCATTTTCATCACTAAGCCAAGTCCAACCAACATAGCCTAAAGCATAGAATTCAAGCTGATTCCAGCCATGATGAGCTGAACTGCTAATCTACTACTGCAGGTCTCTACTGAAGTGAATGATATATACACTTGTTGTTTTGTCATTGTGATGTTTAAAGTTGTTTATTTCACAGTATTTTTGCAGCAAAAAATGACATACAAAATTTGGCACCTAGAAATAAGGTGTATAGCAAAAATCAAGACATTTTATTAACTGTAACTTGGTAGTAGATGAAAAGAAAAATGTTATGGAAAACTGAAAAATTGTTATTTACATTGTATATTCATGCAGCATTTGGTAAAATTTTACCTTTGGCCACTTGGAAGGAATAAAAATTCACCCAATATAATTATGCCTTTGGGAAAGTAAATTTTGAAGGAGATTTTGAGTGGGGGTTGATTTATATTATGTAAACATTTTAAGCATTAAAATATAGAGACGAGTTCTGAGAAAAAGTGGCCTGTATACCAACATAATTGAGAAAAAAGAGAGTTTATAAATTCCATAAATTTCAGTTTTAAACAAAAATGCTTCTCGCCATATTAAATTTGTAATGAAGACATAACTTTAGGTCAAAGATAAAATCTAGAGTACTGCCATTAAGTGAAAAGCTCAAGGCAAAAACGAAACTAAGAAAACGACTATAACCTCTTTGTTAAGACTTTGGACAGAATTAAATAGCTAATTAATTTGCTAATATCAGGATTTTAAACTCCAAAGACACTCTAAAAAGATAACTAAGACTATATACTCCCAAAGTACTTGAAATTGCATCCATTGAGAGAGAGACAGTGATAGAGAGCGAGAAAATGAATTGTGCATGTGGTTTTTTGAGTTAACAGAAATCAATTATATATTTTTAAAATCCACAAGAGTACGATAGAGTTGAATTGACAAAAGTATTCTCAGCATAGACTAAAAATGACTATACATCTTTGAGATATAAAAATCCCCTCTGGGCTTCTGCAGACAGGAAGCGAACTGAGAAAGTTGACCAGCCTTCCAAACAGGTGATTTCTCCAAAGTCACCTTCAAAAGTAGTACATAAGGATAGTGTACAAGAAAGGAGCTCCAAGAGAGCAAACCAAGAGCTATGGAGAAAAATGGACTTGGGAGCTCGTCCAAAGGAGTGAAGCTCAGGCTTATCACCCAGTGTAGGAGGTTATACCTATATTGATAAATGGGATTTCAGAATTTTATTGCAGCCATGGTTCCTATGTGTCTCCCATTCTCAGAATTTGACAGAGGATATTTATTGTTCTTATTTTATCTCTGGGTTATCATTATACATTGGAAGTGTGGGAAACATATAGCACATCTTTTTTTTATTCATAGGTCTCCATATCAAAGGGCACTTATAGCATACATGACATACATCACCATTCCTGGATGTTGATGTGGAGGAATGACTGGATGAGATATTTGCAGTACCTTGGAGAGGGTTGTATTTTGCATGAAGGGCAAATATAAATTTGTGAACCAGAATGCAAACTCTGGTAGTTTGGATTATATTCACTAAAGATTCACTATTCTTCCCATCCTATTGGGAATGAATATAATGATCTATCTATCCCGCTAATTTTGAAGTTCCCTTGGCCATTGGAATGATAAGTAGCCTATGATCACCCTGAGAAGACCGTGCTCTACTAGCTACTGGAATATGGACCAGGAAAGACGTATTGATATACATGAACCTTGTCAGTATCTTGCATTCTGAAGCCTATAAGCCTGAAGTATGTAGTCAGCCCATATGTTCAATTTTGTCTTATAAAAGGAGAGGAGAAAGCAAATTGAGCAAGCACAAAAATAAAATTAGCATTTAACAAGGCAGAAGTATACAAAAGGTAGAAAATAATAGAAAAAACCACTGGGGATCCTACCGATTTCAAAAAGAATATACAATAATATTACTGATGATTTTACAATAATAAGTTTAACAATTTAGATAAAATCTTCAACTAGCTGAAACACAAATTTCACGAGGAAAAAAGCAACTTATCAAATAGATAAGAGAAATAAAATCAACTCTGAGAGTTTCACATTTACTAAACAACTAAAATCTATCATTAAACATGTAATGAATGAAAAAAATCAGGTCCAGGTTTCAATGTCAAATTATATCAAACATTTAATGAAGAAATATTAATTATACAGAAAAGAGCAAGGAATTAAACACTTCTTAACTCATTTTATGAGGTCATTATTTCCTTGATACAAAAAACAAAGCCATCATTAGAATTGAAAATTAAAGACCAGCATCCATCTTAATCATGGACTCAAATCAAGGCAGCCTAGTATTGATATAAGGGTGAAATATAAATCCTTGGAAGAGAAAATGAGTCTGGAAATAAATGCACACATGTAGGGATAGCCAATATTTTGCAAACTTACCAAGGTAATTCAAAGGTGAAATGATGCTAGAAAAGATGAAAGTTAAAGAATTAATGATTTTTTTATGGAGAAAAATCTTGACCCCTGTAGATTAGTTGGAATTCTCTAAGGAAAAAGAACCAACATGAGATATATAACTGTGTTGCATACATAAATATATGTATATATTATGTAAATACTTGTATTAGTCAGGGTACTCTAGGGAAATAGAACTGACAGGAAATATCTGTAAATATTATGGGATTTTATAAAATTGTCTCACATAACTGTGGGGATGCATAAGTTCAAATTCCTTAGGCAGGCCACAATCTGAGAACTCCAATGAAGATTTTCAATGAATTCTTGGGGAAAAGCTGGCTGGCTGAAGTACAGATGGAAATTCTCCCTTTTGACTGCAAATTCATCACTTCTCCTTTTAAAGCCTTCAGTTGATTGGATGAGATATCTCTCATTGTTAAAGGCAAACTCTTCAGTTGATTGTAGATGTATGCAGCCAGAGATGAAATCAACATACTGATGATTCAAGTTCACAAAATATCCCCACAATAGTAATCAGGGCAGTACTTGCTCTACCAAGCAACTGGACACCATACTTAGCCAGTTTGATACATGAACTTAACCATCACATTATGTCATACAAAAACTACTTAAGATGAATCCTAGACCTATATAGAATGTCTAAAACTATAAGCACTCCAGAAGAAAATATAGGAGAAAATTTTTAACTTTGGATAAATAAAAATGTCTTAGAAAACAAAAAGCACAAACAAGTAAAATTGATAAACTGAACTTTATAAAAATTAATTATTCATATTCAGAAGATAAGAATATGAAAATATAACATCACATCTGGAGGAATTATTCATAACACATGTATTTGACAAAGGACATGTATCCACACACAATATAGGAAGTACTCCTACAACTCACAAATAAAAAAACTTCCTCAAAATTACAACTAAAATTTTCCCAAATAAATTTATACAAATGTAATAAACATATGAACAGATGTTCTTCAAGAAATTATAAATTAAAATCTTCTTTAGCTACTATGACACAATCATTAAAATTGCTAAAATTAAAATATCTGACCATTGTAAAGCTTAATTATCATTATTTCCCGGTGAGAATATAAAATTGAAGAATTACATTTGTAAAAAGTTAGGCAGTTTTTAAAAATTTAAATAATACTTAAAAGGTGACCTAGTGATTTCATCCTTAAGAATTTACCAAGGGATATGACATTATAGACCTACAGAAATATTTGCTCAAAAGTATTCTGCAATTTTATTTTTAAGAGCTAAAAATAGAATCATTCCAAATGCCCATCACCAGTTAAATGGATAAACAACATGTGATATATCCACACATAGGAATACTATTCAGGATTAAGAATGAATGATATTTTGGCAGTCAATGAGATCCTGCTGAGTCATGCATAAGCTGAACCTCTGGAATGACCTCCTGCCTCACTTTGAAGCCTCTTAGCAATATAAACTCATTTGTCTTTACCCTTTCCCCTTTTGGTTAACATCTTTTTCCAGTTGCTTTGCTAGTTGGTGCTTGGTAATAATCCCTCAGTGCCAGGGATGCTCATCCCCATGAGTCATGTCCCAAACTGAGGGGAATGTAATGCATTTATATGCTGAGTTCAGCTTAGAAAGGGGCCACATTTGAGCAACAAGGAGGCTCTCAAAAGGTAACTCTTAGGCACCCTATAATACTAGGCTAAGTTTCAACTTCAAAAGTAAAGGTTCATAAGTACAGTTATCAATATCAAGGGCCCATCAATGGTCCATCCTCCTTCACTAGTCACTGCCCCTGTACTCAGGGGATTCTTGCTGTTCCATTAGAGAATGTGGCAGAGCTCCCCAGGATGGGAATTCTATATTCTTTCTGTTATTGTGTGACTCTCCACCCACTGTGACAATGCCCCATGAACACTTGAACACATTTATATGCCTTATATGTATGCCCCAGGTGAACCTCCTCCCATATATCCCCCATCACTGACACCCCACACATATGATCCTCCCCTGCCACAGTTGTAAACCTTCTGTGATCTAAAACTTCTCCAAAAATGAGGCTAAGAAAATAACCAAATACAATTAATAAGAAAATAAAATTATGATAGTTTTAAAAATAACAAATAAAATACAAAAAATTAAAAAAAAATTTGGAATAAAATGAAAACAAAATTTTAAATATAAAATAAAATGAAAAAAATTTGACAAATTGCCACGTAAATATTGCCTCAAATAGTTGAGACATCCAGACACTATACCAGAGCAGACAGCTCAGGAGTTTGGTGCCCTGAAGTGTGCCCTACTTGGAAATTTATGCTCCCCAGTATGAAAGAGTTGGATTCATTTGTGGTTTCCCTACATATGACGCTCTGCTCCTACTATTTGAACCTATAGTTAGTACTATACATGATAGGTGTATGTCCAAGAGACATCTTCGTTCTGTCCATGTGCCAGTTGGTCCCTGAATCTCAGCAGAGTTACAACACCTACTCTCCGGTTCATTGGACTCACCCAGGACAACTAACAAGGAGATGATGATGGACAATGTCCATCCCAAGGAACAGGGAGAGTCTGCAACTGCAAGCAAGATAGTCCCACCCATCTGTCCAATGGGATCTAAGCCCCCTCACAATTAGAGGCAGAATGGGTATTACGATCCTAAAATCCTCCAAACTGGGGAATGAATGATGGACTAGAGTAGATCTACTGGTATTCTAGTATAGATTTATTGTGATTCTAGCAATGGAAGAACTTTTATCATTGATGTGGAGGCAGTGGCCACAGGGTTCTGAGGGGAGGGACAGGGAAAAACAGGTGTAATATGGGGACATTTTTGGGACTTGGAGTTGTCCTGAATGACATTGCAATGACAGATACAAGCTATTATATATCTTGTCATAACTTACAAAATTGTGCAGGAGAGAGTGTAAACTACAATGTAAAGTATACGCTTAGTGGCAATGCTCCAAAATGTGTTCATCAATTGTAACAAATGTACCATACTAGTGAAGGAGGATGTTAAAGTGGGAAAATGTGGGACGTGTTGGGAGCGGGCATATGGGAATCGCCTATATTTTTTATGTAACATTTATGTAATCAATCTAAGTATCTTCTGTAAAAAAAGAATATTAAAACACACACACACAAAGAATGAATGTTATGCTTAATAAAAGAAGGCAGGTAAAATAATCTTTGCTGTATGATTTCAATTTCATTAAATAATATCAAAGACAAAGCTAACATAAAAAATGAACAATGTGCAGCTGGGCCCAAGAGGTGGTGATACATGAGGGCAAATAAGAAAGATGAAAGTTTTTATTGTTACGGTAATATTTTATATCTTGATTGATGTGATGGTTTGTAGGTACTTATATTTGACAAGACTCATTAATAGGTACAGTTAAAATTAGAATATTTAGAATAAATTATATTCAAATAATTTATTTTTAAATGGATATCAAATCCAACAGAAGAGAGGCTTAGTTGACTAGAATTAAAACATAGAAAAAATATCTGAACTGAAACACAGAGCAAAAATATAAGAAAGTAAAGAAAATGGGGTAAAAGAAAGTGGGATGGTGTGTGAGAATTTAACATATGTATACTTTAGAATCCTAAAGGATAGAAAAAGAGAAATGGACAGTCAAAAACAAATTGGCAAACATCTAGCAAAACTGATATAAAACTAATGGTAGAAAATATAAGTCATCAATATCAGGAACAAAAACTTACTTAAAATATATCACAACAAATTATTTAAAACATAATTTTTAAAAAGATAAGGATAACTTACTTCAATGAACTTTTCTATTTGGATAAAATATATAAAATCCAAACTAACCATAATGTAACAAATTTGACCTAGAAGAATTTTTCAATCTCTAAAAAATCAAATCTATTATAAAAATATCCCTCAGGTAAAAAAAAAATCAGATTTTACCCTTGAGTTCTTCCAAACATTTAAGTAAAATAATATCAAGCTCTTAAAAAATAATAATAAAGAAAAAAAAACCTCTTGCAGGGATTTGAATAAAAGGGATATTTCTTAACTTTTTAAAAATGAATCCATCATAACCTTGATATTTAAATGTGAAAAGGTATTATAAGAAATGAAACACTCAATTCCAGTGATAAATAAACAAAAATTATATTAGTGTGACTAATTTGCATTTATCTTTAAAAGGAAAACCTTTTTAACGTTAAGAAATAAAACAATATAACTCAAATTTACTCAAGCGGAAAACTATGCATCCAAAGTGATTATAATCAAATTGATCAAGAAACAGACTTTAAAAATTCAAAAATATTTTTGTAAACATTTAGCAAACCAGTTCTATAACAGAAATTCTTTTTTTTTGACAAAAAATAACTACAGAAAACCTGAAGCTACTTTGTAATTAATAATTAATAATAAATAATTGCCAAAAATTAGAAATTATCCAGTGTCCATTGTCAGTAAAATTCAAAAATGGATACCATGCAGCAATGAAAAGGACTAAACTACAACTGTATGAAACAATATGAATGATCCTCACAAACATAATGTATAGTAAAGGAAGCCAGATGGAAAAGCGTATTCACTTGATGCTTCCAGTTCAAAACATTTTAAATTTCACCATCATGTTAGAAATTAGGATAGTCCCTTGAGGTAGAGCAGAAGATTGTTTAGATGAGGGTAGCAGTGGTGCTTCTGATTGCTGACATTATGGTTCTTAATCTCAGTGGTGGCTACATAGGTATGTTATTGTTTTGAAATCTCATCCATTTGTATACTTATGATATTTGAATTTTCTTGTGCATTAAAAAATACAAAAGCACATTTGGAAGAAAATGAAGGTTAAGAATTGTTGAGTCATGTTAGTGGAAGTTTTTACAATTCTAAAGAGAGGATTTAAAAAAATTCACTGCTGAGATACCTAAGGCTGCAATTTAAATGAGACATCACCCCATGATGGATTCATTCACTGAATGCATGAGATGTTTTTTCTCATTCTACATAGATATTTTCAACCAATACTCACTATATGTGTTTGACTGCAGTAGAATGATTCCATCATTGTGCAACATAACAAGCCTAAATAAACCAAGTAATTAATAATGAAACATATTTCAGATAGGAACTGGGGAAATAAAGAAAAATGATAAAATAGAATTAAATTATTTATTGCAATATGTCCTGCCATGAATAAGAATATTGCCCAATTTCAAAAATCATTTCATAGTTTATATTACATATGATAAATACATACAGAAAATCCCCATTCATAATCTAAAAAAGCGTTGTGAATTAATATTCAGCAAACTTCTGGTAATGCTATTCTTGAAAGATTTTAATAACCTGAGTTGGCAGAAGGTGGGGAGGTTATATATATTTCTTCATAAAACATAGATATGCATGAGAACTCTCAAAGATCTCTGTCAACTCTATGAATTTGTAATGTGATGCTTTGTTTTGGAAGATACTGGTGACAAATTATTCCCAAGAAACCACTATGCATAAATACAAGTGTTGACTGTTAAGTAGCAAACTGATTATCTTTTTCACTTGTACATTCTTTTCAATGTCATTTATTATTTAATAAAAACACACCCACTATTCTAACCACATCATGAAATATTTGTGATTGAATCAACAAAGAATTAATTTCATTTTTAAAAATCTCTCTATATATAGTCAAATAGATTTATCTATATAAACATGTGTGTGTTTGTGAGTGTGTTGTGTCAGAAGTAAGATATTCTGTTGGTCATAAATGAATATCAGGGAATAGGACATCAACCATTTCTAATGTCTTAGTAAGAAATGTCTAGTAGGAAATAATTTATATCAGCAACCAATTAGGTAAATAGATTTTGGGAAAGAGAACTGAAAAAAGTGTTTTAGTTATCTCTTGCTGTATAATTAACTGCTCCAAAGCTCAAGGGATTAAACAACCATTTTATTAGCTCAAAATTATGAAATTTGCCACGATTCAGTGGCAAATTTGCCAGGGTTCTGGGCATTTCTCCCACATTGCATCAAGTAGGGTGGCTTAAGTAGAGCTGGAGAATCCACTTCCAATATCAGTTCATGTATATGGCTAGCAGTTGGATTTAGTTGATGCTTTGGACCAAACCTGGTGCTTAGTTGGGGTCTCAATTCTCTTCCACAAGGCCTCTCAATATTACTGAAGGAACCTTTTCACAACATAGTGTTTCCAGGTGATTAACCTGTTAAACGTTGAATGGTTTCACCCAGCATACAAAGGCAGAAGCTTGCAGGTCATCTTTCTTAAGACAATCCAAAGACTCATACAATGTTGCTTGCACTATATGCGTTGGCTAAATGTTTCACAGGGCCAGTCCAGATTCAATGGGGAGGAGCTATACCACTGTGTGAAGATCAGGAAGCATGTCTCCTTAGGGGCTATGAAGTGACAGTTTACTTCAGTTTGAAATACAGCCCTAATATTTCATGTTTTTCTCATCTTACTTCCAATATCCACAAAGTTCCATCCCATTATGTTATCGAGCTCAAGTTTGAAGCCTGTGATCTCATCATCTAAATCAAGTCTAAGAGTGTCTTAGTCAGCCAAAAGGGTACTGATGCAAAATACCAGAAATCTGTTGGCATTTATAAAGGGTATTTATTTGGGGTAGAAGCTTACAGTCACAAGGCCATAAAGCATAATTAAATTCCCTCACCAAAGTCTGTTGCCTCACCAAAGTGTTGGAGCAAGATGGCTGCCAGTCTTTGTGACAGTTCAGCCTTCCTCTTCCTCTTCCTCTTAAGGTTCTGTGGTCCCAGCTTCTTCCAATTTCAGCTATAGCTGGCATAAGGCTATGTCTCTCTCCCAGGGGCTCAATTTTTTCTGGGCTCAGAGGCTCTGTTCTCTCCACAAGGTCAACTGTAGACTATCAGTCACTCTCTCTTCCTGGGGCCTCTGCAGCATCTATGGAACTATCTCTATTCTTCTGTGTTCTTCTCCTGTGTATTTACTTCCCGGGGCTTCAGCATTAAAAACTCCAAATCTCTCCTCTGCCCTGTCATTTTCTCCAATTGACATGGCTGAATCAAAATCCTAATTTTAATTTAATCAAGTAAAAGTGAAACCTCTGAATTTAATACAGTCAAAGGGGAACAGACCAGTTTACAAACATAATCCAATATTTATTTTGGAATTCATTAAACAATGAAAAACTGCTACGAAAAGCAAATATGAAGTTCCTCATGTAAGCATCTCTTGATCTAATAGCCTGTGAACTGAAGAGTTAATTACATTCTAGAACCCAAAAACTATCATGGTGATCCAGTGATAGGAAGAGAAAAATATAAAGTTCTTGAATATTAATATTTATATCTTGCATAAGGGTTGGGGATTTTTCAGCCATTATTTCCTCAAATATTCTTTTAGCCCCTTTTCCATTCTCTTTTTCTGGACACCCATAATGCATATGTTTGTGTATTTTTCACTGTCCTTCAATTCCGGAAACCCTGTTAAATTTTTTCCATTCTTTTCTCTGTCTGTTCTCCTTTCTTTGCAAGTTCAGATGCTCTGTCCTATAATTCACTTATTCGTTCTGCCATTTCAAATCTGCTCTTATATGATAAGATGCCTCTAATGCATTTTTAATCTCATCCATTGTCTTTCCTACCATAAGGTATGCTACTTTTCATTGCAAACTTTCAAATTCTTCTTTGTGTTCACCCAGTGCCTTATTAATATCCTTAATATCTTTAGCCTTCTCATTGAATTTATTAAGGAGATTTGTTTGGACATCTGTGATTAGTTTTCTCAAATCCTGTATTTCATCTGGAGGTTTAATTTGTTTCTTTGACTGAGCCCCATTTTCCCTTTTCTTATATGTCTTGTAATTTTTTGCTGTTGTCTTGGCATCTGATTATTTTGATGTCTTTATTCTGTACATAATTTCTACCTTTAGCCTATGGCTTTCCTATTGGTTGGCTTTTTGATAAAACTCTTATTTGGCACTTGGTTCAACTGATTTTGCACCTTTATAATAGCTATGCTTAACAAATCACATTTCTTCAGCTCTTGTTCATCTGAATCTTACCATGAATATATGGTACAATTTTTGAGATTGCACTATTTTTCCACTTAATTCATCCCCAGGAGAAAGCTTCCTTTCCCCTGTTCCACCTCTGGGAATGTCAATCTATTACATTTGTTTTTTATTTGCCTCTCTATATTTTTAATACTCCTTTCATTTTCTTTAGCTGCTATTACCTGCAGGGTTAATTTTGGTAGGAGTGTCCCCCCAGAGGCAACCTTCCCAGATCCAATTCCCCAGTCAAACTAAGCCCAGGGACACATGAAGGGGGTGTAGATCAATGCCAATCTGTTCTGGGAAGGAGACCCTAAATGTCACCAACCTTCTCTTTGACACCTCCCCAAATCTTCGCTTTTCTATTGTATCCAGCAGATAGCGCTCTTCATTCAGGCGTTCCCCACTGCCCTAAAGTATTGCTGTACCTTTAATTCTCAGCTGACTTAGTTCCTGATACCTGATAGGTATCAGGGACTGATGGGTATCATGGCTGAGAATGAGGCTTCCAGTCTAGTTGGGATGAAACTGTTGCACAGTTCCCAGCCTCTGGAATCTGAGTTCTCTAATCAATTGCCACAGCTTGTGTTGGGCCCCCCAAGGTGGGCAGGGTGAATCTGCCTGTGCTGGCCTGAGAGGGGAATATTCAGACTGCACCTTGCTTCCTCTCCAGCCTAGGGAACATTGGAGTTGTTACCAATGGCTCTTTAAGATGGGTGGGGTGAATCTGCCCATGCTCCCCCAAAAGTTTTCAGACTGTGGCCTGCTTCCTCTCCAGCCTGTAGTATGTTGAGCCAGGACCTCAATCCATTTAAGGTGGATAGGGTGAATCTGCCCTCACTGCTCCAAGAAAGTGATCAACTGCCCCCAACTTCCACTCCTTCTAGGAGCAGGCACCCAAGCAGTGGCCACCAGTGAGCACACTGAACCTGATCCCTTCATTTCATATTTATAGATAAGAGAAATTCTAACAAAGGCAATAGACTTTTTACCATATACAAATGTCAAGAGAACTTTTTTGTTTGGGGAGTAAATCTATTTCTCAAGGTGTTATCACCAAAAACAAGTGCTAAAATGTCCTCTAGCTACTAGAAGTCTTTGCATTAAGTGTTAGCATGCTATTTTAGTGATTCTAAAATATATTAAAAACAAAAATCTTCCCACAAAAACATGATATAAAAGTAAAATATAGCATTTTACAATTTTCTAAATTTGCCCATATGAATATTATAAATACTGATTTTCTTATAAATATCAGCTAGATATTGACCTCTCAATAAACCATTTTGAATTTTCAATAATAAGACCACCCTGCATGCCAATCTCTACTAACCATGCTAATATAAAATAGGTAAGTAACTGCAGTTCACTGCATTTGGAAGGCTATGTATTAATTCAGGAGAATGAATTTTAACAGTTTTATCTCATTTTTTTTCTACTAATGATATATAGTATTTCAACTTTTACATTTTAATTAAAGTCAATATTAAGAACCTGGTACTTAATTAAATTATTGCCATGTCCAATATAATTAAGTTCTACACTCTGTAGAACAAAATTACTTTCATTCTTCACTCCATAAAATGCATTTCTGCCTCAGAGTAGTGAAAATGGCCACTTTCTGAAACCAGAAGGAAATTATTTTGCTTATTAACTAATCTTGACATTATTATCTCAAGAAACATCACCTAATCTAGCAGTAGAATTCAGAAACATCTACATCACCATTTCTATTTTGAGGGAATATATTCTCATAACTAAGTAAAAGAAAAACAATCAACCTTGATAATATACTATGCTTAAAGATGTATTTGCAATGGAGAAAGTTTTTTTCCTCTTATAACCAATTATCTGCAAAACTGCCCACAAATATCTCAAGATTTATTTTTAACCAAATATTCCAACTTTTCAGTTTTTATATGGAGACTCTTCTTTAAGAATTAGTCTCTTGATGCTTCTTGGTATCTCCACATGTGAATTAATGCTCACTTTCTTTAAAACAAAGGTCTCTGAATCAAGTCAAATAAGAGGCTGAATCTATTATGATGGCTATAGGAAATGTCATCAATGTGGGGAGCCCTGCGAACACTGGAAAAAAGACATGAGATCATTTTTATGGGAGTTAAATTAAGAAATAAGTACATTGTGGTCTAGAAGAGAAATTGTCAAAGTCACATTAGAAGTAAAAATTTTAAGTAACTATAAATTTAATATGAAATTTACATCTATAAATGAAAAATAAGTTACTGAAAAAGGAAAAGAGTTTGGTCAGAGAAAGAAGCATATAAGTGGCAGGTTCAGAGAGGCAATATAAATATATGCCTCCACCATCATCCAGAGGAGAGGCAGTGCATTAGTTCTGTTGCACTTAGCAAGACTTTCACTGGGGGCATTTGGTTTATGTAGCTTAGTGTAATTGCACATTAAGTTCACCCCACTAAATCATTTTGTCTTGATTCTATGCTTACTACACATTTGTCAATTGCCACTAAAATAAATTCAATTCAAACTATGCTTTGCTAAAGAAAATTAAGAAACAATATCTTGGATAGCAAAATATCTGAATTATAAGCTTCAGGAACAGCTGGATCCAGTTGACTATTCTTTCCTTGACTCCATTTAGGCTGCCTTTGCCATGTGGGAACAAGGAAAATACTAGCTGTTAACTTGTTATATCAGCAATGAATGGAATGACAGCGGTCATCTCTTTTCCCCATATTTCCATCAGAAACCTTGGGGTTTCATCTAATTTCCCTAGTTTAAACCGCATGCCCAAGCCTGAAATATTATGGCTGGTATGTAGGGTGAGGGCGAGGAGGTTAAACATACATGTATTGCAATACGAGTTTCATGACATCAGTGGAGTTCTCCCTCTTATTACAGTGCTTTATCCCAAGCATCTTAAAACACTTCTTGTCATATAATATGCAGTCCATAAATATTTTTTTTAATGGATGAAAAATTAAATGAATTATAGTTCAAGCCTAGCTCAAAGACTTGCTCCTAGATCTGGGGAGTGGGATTGGTCACTTAAACTATAATAACTGCATAAGGATAGTAAGATGTCCTCAAGAACTCAAAGCAATCTTATGAAAAGCAAGAGGAGGGCAGAACTCCAGAAATAAAATAACAAATATTCATTAAACCAAGAAAACCACAAAGATACTGTCCTATGTAGAGGAAATGAACTGATCATGAGAAAGGAAAACATGCCCCTTGCTTACATTTAAAAATTGTCCTTCACTAATGATGTATAAGTCTGCATTCCATTTTTTCTTTTACATTATGCTATTATTTTTTTAGATTGATTTATCTTGAATCAGGTTCTGATAAATCTGGGAACTTGATCACATCTGGATATATTAATGATAAAATAGCTAATCCTGCTGAGACTCTGGCACTGGGCGTCAGTAACCATAACAAGGACTTGAAACGATGATTAGTGGACAGTTTGAAGTGATTTTATGAATCCCAAAAAGAAAGATTATATTCTTGAACTAATCCACTCCTGTGAATATGGAGCCCTTCTGATTGGACTATGTCAGTGAGGCATGACTCAGGTTGGGCCCTCCATCCTCTTGCTGGAGCTTTATATAAATGGTAACACAGAGAGACACAGAGAAAGGAAGTCACCGTTTTGATCCTGTCATGCAAGAGAGAAGACTGCAGGAAAACAGAGAAGCCCTGAGAGGCTGAGAGAGGTCCCAGATAGACTGAAATCAGCAGAGCACAGAGGCTTGGAAAGAGGCTCACGGAGCAGCTCAAGACAGAGAAGACAAGCCCTGTCATAAGCCTGATTGGCCATAGCTGAACTCCAGGAGACAGTGAGCCTTGAAGGGAAGGCAGGGACCTTGATATAGATGCCCGCCATCTTGCCTCTCCATGGCAGAACACCAGAATTACCAGTAGCTAACTTTGGTGAGCATCTGATGATGCTTTGATTTGAACATTTCATGGCCTCAGAACTATACCCTAATAAACTCCCCATTATAAAACTCTACACATTTCTGGTACTTTGTATCAGCATCCTTTTGGCAAACTAAGACAACTAGGTAAGGACAAATGTCATTAAGTGCTTTAGAATTCAGTATAAATAAGGCAATAGGAGAGATCATAAAGATGCTAAGCTCAAGATGAATTGCCAAGGATTACAGAAAATATTTTAAAAAGTCCTCATGCATAAGTGCTAATGATAAAATTGCTTTGGATAGCAACTTCTCCCTTTGTTTTATTCTCAAGTAGATTTGCTTAAGAAAGGAAGGAAAACGAAAATAAAATTTAATTTATAGTACATAAACACATATGTATTTTTCTAATATTGTGGTAAATATAATTGTATAGTGGCATAAAAATTATGGTTATTATCTTTTCAAAAGTCTGTTTCACAGCCTCATGGTATTGGTGAAGTTTAATGGTATCAGTTTAATGTAATTTTAGGAGAATCACAGGCGTAGATCTAGATCCAGTGCTGGCACTACCCTTTAACCTTGGAACAATAATTTTCCTCTCTTTCCTCCATTTTCTATAAATTGTCAAACATGAGTGGATTTTTACCCACATCCTCTATAATTTCAAAGTTTGAAGGAATATAATTTAAATGTTATTTATAAACTATACATGTTTATACAAATGTTATCAAAACTTTTTGTTACAATAAACAAGAAATTTCTAAAGACATATCTAGCAATTCTATGTCCATGTAGTGTAGGTGTTTATATCTCTGAAATTTTAATGGGGAATATGTAGTTAGGTCAGGTAGGAACTGAAAGTTATAATTTCTCCCTGCCAACTTTGACCCATGATAATTATATAGGCACATGATAATTTTATAGGCATATGAATAGCTGAAACCAAAAATTTGATTTCTTAAAAAGAAAACACAAATTGCATCTTTGATTCTGCTACTTCATTTCACTATTAAAAATGTAACCAGGTCACAAACAAATTGTATTTTTCAAATATATAATTATACATAATTCTGGAAAATTTCAATAAAAAGATTCAAATTACACATCTCATCACAGGTTTTAATTCTATTATAGAATCTTAAGTTCTGTAGAACAATTTTTTTTATTAACCTGTAAAAGGGAAGTATTTTCCTAGGTGGTCTTTAATGTTTCCAAATTCATTTCTAGCTCTCATATTCTGTGTTTCTGCTTGAGGCTGTGGTTGGTTGAATTATGTACCCCAACAAACACATGTTTTTAATATTCATATGTGTCCTTGTGAGTATTGTTAGTAGGACCTCTTGAAGATGTTATTTTTACTTAAGGTGTGGCTGAACTGAACTTGTGTGAGACATAATCTGGATTACTGGAGACATTTTAAAAGAGGACTTTAAAATCACAGAATCGAGAAAGGCGAGGACATTGCCACATGACTGCAGGCAGAAATACAAACCAAGGAACCACAAGGATTGCCAGCAACCAGCACTGGAACACAATAGGGAGAAATTAAGCATTGAGATATCTTTATTTTGAACTTTAGATTCAAAACCTTGAGGGAAAAATTCCCATGATCATGCCAAAAACACGTTGTGTGGTATTTGAGATAGCAACTCTGGCAAACTAAGACAGAGATCAGTTGATTAAAGTTGCAGTTATAATATCCTGCATTTATTATGAAATATTAGTAAATATTAGTTTTGAAATAATTGTACAATCAATTCTATTTGTGGATAAAGCACTAAGCTTTGAGTCAAGTTTCAAATCCTGCCCCATAAACTTAAATAGCTGTTATGTTTTGATCAAGATCTTACTTCTGAGACTTCTGAGCTTGTTTTATTATACTAAAAGTGTAATAACTACTTTAAAACCCCAAAAGTATTTTGTTTTTTTGCTCTACTATTGATGGAAGGATACTGAAATTTCCAACTATAATTTTGAATTTGTTTGTGCAGTTCTATTAATTTTGTTTTGTGTATTTTGGATCTATTATTAGGTGCATAAAAGTTTAGGATTGTTATTCTCTGGATTGATTGGAATTTTTTAATGATGAAATTATATTCTTTAACCTCAATAATATTCTTTGCTCTGAACTTTATCTTTCCTGATATTAATATATCCAGTTTTCTTCTGCTCAGCGTAAGCATAGTCTATCTTTTGCAATGACTGATTGACTCTACTTTGACCCTTTTGTTAGCTTATTAACTACATCACTTGCTTTTATTTAGTGATTACTGTAGGATATAGAATACATTTTCAACCTTTCACAGTCTAATTTCTAGTGATTTTGCACCATTTCATGTCTAGTATAATAACATTACAAGAGTATAGTTCCGTTTTCCCACTCTTGGCCTTTACTAATATTATTTTTATACATTTACTTCTACAAATTTTAAAAAACTCATGCTACATAGTTACTAATTTTGTCCAAACAATTGCTTATCTTTTGAAGAGGTTTAAATGATAATGAAAACATATATTTATCCATATGTATCTAAACATATATACATATAGATATATATAATTTCCAATGCTCTTCATTGCTTTTTGTAGATCCATATTTTCCCCAGAAATAATTTTGCTCCTGCATGAAAGATTTTTTAACATTTCTTGAACTTTTGATCTGCTGGTTATAAATTCTTTCAGCTTTTGTATGACTGAAACCATCCTAATTTTCCTTTGACTTTGGAAGATATTTTTGCTTTATATCTATCATCTATCTATCTATCTATCTATCAGCTATCTATCTTATTTCCTCCTAGCTTTTAAACGTATTTGTGCCACTATCCTCTCAATCTCACTGTATCTGTCCTTATCCTTATCTTTAACGTCTGTAACTAACTCACCTCCCCCACACCCACCAGCTACTTTTAAGATTCCCTCATTATTTCTGGTTTTGAACAATTTTATTATGATTTGCTTCAGTGTAGTTTTCTTCATGCTTCTGTGTTTTAGGTTCACTTAGGTCCTTAGATCTATGTATGCATGATTTTAATAGAATTTGAAGTATATTCTATTATTATTTCTCCTTTATTTTTCACTTTCACCCTCCCTCTTCTCTTTCCTCTCCTTCAGAAACTAAACAAGTTCATTCTTTCCTTAGAATTTTGGACAATAGGGATTTAGATATAATAAATATTTTAATGCCCATGTCTGCTAATTCTAACAACTGTAAAGCTCAGGGTCGGTTTCAATTGACTGATTTTTCTGTTTATCATGGGTCATGTTTTCTCCTTCTTTGCATGCCTAATAATTTTATAGAATGCCAGATAATGAAAATATTATCGATTGAGTGATGGCTATTTTTATATCCTTATGAATATTTTTAGATTTGTTTTGGGATGCAGTTGTGTTACTTAGAAACAGTACTTCCTCTTGAATTTTGTTTTTAAGATATGTGAGAGGTATGTGACAGCAACTTTGATCTACAGCTAATTTTTCCCCACTACTGCAGCGAAAACCTTCTGAGGGCTCTAAACATTTCTTTACAAATTAAGTTTTTTTATCCTGGCTGGGGGAGCAGAGATTCTTGCTGGCATAGTTTGTTCTCTACTGTTCCCTATATTCCTTTTGGTTTGTCATTTCTCCAGCCTTAAGTAGTTTCACCTCATACATGTAGTTGCCTTATATGCATGTGCTTAACAAACTCTGCTGAGTAATTCTGGGGACCCGAAACCTGAGTAATATTTAAAGGGAATTAAATTTTCAAAGATATTCTTTTCCTAATGAATGAGTTCCATTCATTTTCAAATCAGATCTGTTCAACTGACTGGAACGCAGGCTTATTTACATTATACAATTTATTTTGGGTAGTGGGTAAAGAGAAAGCTATTACAGGATTTTACGCCTAGAAGTAAATTGCTTATCTTCTAAATGTTGACAAATATTTCAAGTAGCAGTAAATCATCCAATAGAAGACCAGTATTTGGATGAAAAAGAGAAATAAAAGAGGGAAAGTATAAAACAAAACCTTGCCAATAATTACATTGCTACTGAAAATAATATAAATGAATAAACTAATCAGATATAAGATAGATGTTTTCAAGTTTGGAAGTGTGTATGCATTTAAATTGATTACATGAAAAAATATATAAAATATAATAATCCAGAAAGTTTTAAAGTAAAGGAAGATGAAACAAACACTTTTCAAACCAAAAAATATTGATGCAACAATATTTACGTCAGCAAAAATAGATAAAAGGTATTATTTAAGAATGAAAAAGAAAATTAAATGATAGGACAGAATATTCATCAGTTAATCATAAAACCCAGAAAATGAATCCCAAATCTATATAGCTAACAAACTATTTCTTCTGAGATAAAAATCAAGTTGCAATTGGACTTCTTTTCCAGTAATGGATATTTATTTTTAATAACATATTGTTAAAACTCCCCTTCCTAAAAGTAGCCACAGTTTTTCTCATGTAAATTTTTTTTCGCAATTATGTAATAGCTATGCTTTTTGTGTGGTATTAATCTGGCTTCCAAATCCAGAAGTTAGCTCAGGTTTGTCCATGCATTAGTAATTTTTTCATTGATGGGAAATGACATGGGCTTAAGCAAATCATGGCATGGCATTTTCTATCCTACTGCATCACTGAGATTAGCTCAATAAATGTAAAGCTGAGGAATTTAGTCAATGAGTTTGGGGAAAATACTAATAAGTGTACAAGAAGCATATAGCTCTGATTGTTACTAGCATCCATTTCAGACCAGATAAAAGCCAGTCTTGTGATAAGATTAAAATATAAAAGAGGCTTTCAATAACAGACAGAATATCTAGAGAGAAGGTCAATAAGGAAATAGAAAACTTGAGTAATATTCTAAAAAACTAGAATGAACAGACATACGTAGAACACTTCAACCAAGAGCAGACAGAATATACATTATTCTCTAGTGCACAATGTTCATTCCACAGGAAGGGCTATTTGTTAGGTTGCAAAAAATATGCAATAAATTTAAAAATATTTTAACCATACACTGTACTTTCTCCAACCACAATGGAATGAAGCTAGAAATTAATAACAGAGGGAGAAATGGAAAATTCATAAATATGTGAAAATTAAACAATGTACTCTTAACAAGTGAGTTAAAGAAAAGGCACAAGGGAAATTAGGAACTATCTTGATGAAAGAGAGAATGAAAACACAACATACTAAAATTTTGTGGATGCAGCAAAGGCAGTGTTGAGAGGGAAATACATAGCTCTAAGTGCCTACAATAAAAAAGAAAAAACATTTCAAATCAGAGACCTAACCTCAAAACAGGAAAGTATAGAAAAAGAAGAGCAAACTAAATGCAAAGCAAGTAGAAGAAGGAAATAACAATTATAATAGCAAAGATAAATGATATAGATAATAAATAAACAAGAAAGAATCATTTAAATCAAAAGTTGGTTCTCAACTTCCAAGAAAATGCCATCAAAGTAGGTAGGCAGAATACAATTCTGTCACAAAAAACAACAGAAAGGGCAAAAACCTATCTGAGGAAGAACCGAATGTGGCTCAAGCAGTTGAGCACCCACCTACCACATGGGAGGTCCTGGGTTTGGTTCCAGGTGCATCCAAAAGAAGATGAGCAAGACAGCAAGCTGATGCAACAGGCTGGCGTGGTGAGTTGATGGAATGAGCTGATGTAATGAAGAGAAGCAATGAGGATACACAATGAGAGACACAACAAGCAGGGAGTGGATGTAGCTCAAGTAATTGGGCACCTCCCTCCCACATGGGAGATCCTGGGTTTGGTTCCCAGTGACTCCTAAAAAAAAAAGAAGGTGAGCAGAGACATAAAGCACACAACAAACAGATGTGGCTCAAGCAATTGGGATCCCATCTACCATGTACGAGATCCAGGATTCGATTCCCAGGGCCTCCTGGTGAAAAGGCAAGCTGCCCTGCATGGCGAGCTGGCCCACATGGAGTGCTGGCCCACGCAGGAGTGCTGGCACATGCAGAGAGCTAGAGCAGCAAGATGACACAACAAAAAGAGTCATAGAGGAGAGACAATAAGAGAAGCA
>JAQZBX010002240.1:58480-73959 GCA_029593785.1 Cabassous unicinctus
AACCAACAAGGGGGTGGGAGAAATAAATACATAAACTAAATCTCTAAAAAAAAAAAACTATCTTAGGGAGCAGCTTTGGAAATATATAAAATGGGAAAGTGCTGTGCATCACCCAAGAAGGAACTAGACAGATAAAAAAGCAAAGGAATAATGTGAATTACTTGCCCTTGTGGCTGGAAATGGCACATATACACAACCCTCAAGGCAAATAGCTTCAGTAAAGCCCCTGGCTCACTGCAGCCAACTGACTGGAAGGGAGCAATTCCCTGGGAGGAAGAGGGGTCTGGCGGAGGGTGAAGAGTGGTTTCTTTTCAGTGAGTTGGGCCAGCTGAGGCCCCTTTGAATATCCTAAGACCCTGACCGGCACTAAGGTGGCCATGGGGAGAGCGGAGGGGGATATGATCAGGCAGGTTGTCACATCCAGCTGCCCTGGGAGAAAAAGGAACTAGGTTAGAGAGGGGGCAGATACATGCGCCTAACCAGCTGGGCTCTGGCAAAATGTTAGAAGCCCAAACCTCCTGAGGGAAAGGGGGCAGATAGAGCCAGATGAGCATTCTGGAACCTATTTAATCTGTGGAGCCAATGTAGCTCAGTGGAGGAGTTCCTGCTTTGCATATATGATGTCCGTGGTGTGATTTCCAGATCTCCTTTGAGAAGACATCCAGTGAGTGATTCCCCAGGTTATCAGTGGTTACCCAGTTCATACCTTATGACAGGAAAGATACAGAGAGATTTTTTTGTTTGTTTTAGGTTTTCTTGGATCTGTTATTTTTATTTTTATTTTTTGGTTCCTTTTCTTTTCTTTTTCTTTATTTTATTTGCTAAAACCCAGTATATCACCTATGGAGGGCAAGCTGCAGGGTGATTAATTGATAAACATCAGCAGACTGAGAAGCTCTTTAGCGGCCTAAGAGGGAAGGCTGTTTTTCCTGGGTTTTATTTTTAGCTCTTGCTTTTTTCTTTCTTGCTCATTGTGTTTCCCCTTTGTTTCCTTTTTTTTTTTACTTATTTTTTCTACCTGCTTTATTTCTTTCCTTTCCTTCATTTTTCTATCTTCTGTTTTCTATTGTTTTTCCTTCATTGCATCTCTTTTTTGTTTGGTCTACATTTTCTTTTTCTCTTTTCTCTCTTTCTCTCTTTTTTTTCTTTTTCTCTCTTCTCATTATTTCATCCTTTTAATTCATTGTATATTTTTCTTTCCTATTTTTTCTTATTTCATTTTTTCTATTCCACTTTATTATTATTATTATTCTTTTGTACTTTTTATGATATTTAATTGTATTACTTATTTTTCTAGCTCTTGTATGATTCCTCTTCTACCTTTTTATTATTATTACTATTATTCTTTTTCTCTTTTTATCTTTTTCCTTTTCTCTGGTCCTAATATTTTCTTTCAAGGGAACACAGACAAATGCAAGTAAATAGAATAAGAGGAACCACGTGTCAAAGAGGAAACTTACAACACACACAAAAAGACAACAAAATGAAACCCTAGAATAGAAAGAGAAGCTAACCAACTGAATAAGCCCATCAAGATAAACAGATGTTTAGACACTGTATTAGTCAGTGTTCTCTAGGGAAATAGAATCAACAGGAGATATCTGTAAATAGTATGATATTTTATAAGAGTCTTTCACATGACCGTGGGCATGCACAAGTCCAGGTTCCGCAGTCAGGCTGCAAACCAGGGGCTCCAATGAAAGTCCAATGAAGGTCCTTGATGAGTTTCCGGGAAACATTGGCTGTCCAAAGATGAGCTGGCAAATTCTATCTGAATGCTGAAATCACTTCCCCTTTTAAGATATTCAACTGGTTGTATAAAGCATCACTAATTGCTGATGGCAATCTCCCTGGTTGATGCAGATGTAATCAGCCATCTATGCAGTAAACTCACAAATGACTAAAGCCCATAAATGTCCTTGTTTGCAATTATTAGTGCTTGCATGACTAAACAACTGGGCAGAATTACCTGGCCAAGTTGACACATTAGCCTAACCATCACAGACACCAACAAAACTTACAAGCCATACTAAGAAACAAGAAGACATGGCTCAATTTAATGAACAAACTAAAAAACAGGAAGAGATGCAGAATGTGGAACAACAATCAGAGATGTCCAAACAAATATCATGAATAAACTTAATGAAGTGAAAGAAGAGATAAAGGGTTTTAGGAAGAAACTGGGGGAAAATACTAAAGAAATTTTAAACATACATAAAAAGGTAATGCTTCTCATAGTGATGAATGGCATAATGCAAAAATAAAAAATACACTGGAAGCCCATAACAGCAGATTTGAATAGGCAAAGGAAAGAATCAGCAATGCTGAAAACAGTACATTTGAAATCTAAAGTAGAACAGATAGATAAAAAGATAGAAAAAATCCATCAGGGATTTAGGGATTTGAATGACAGCACAAAATGCACAAACATATACATTATAAGCATCCCAGAGGAAGAAGAGAAGGTAAAGGGAACCAAGGGAGTGTTGGAGGAAATAATGGCTAAAAATTTCCCAACTCTTTTGAGAGAAATGGATATACATGTCCAAGAAGTGCAGCATACCCCAAACAGTATAAATCCTAAAAGGCTTTACCCCAAGACATATACTTGTCAAATTATCCAATGCTCAAGACAAAGAGAGAATACCGAAAGCAGCAAGAGAAAAGAAATCCATCACGTAAAAGGAAAGCTTGATAAGATTAAATGCTGATTTCTCATCTGAAATCATGGAGGCAAGAATGAAGTGGTATGACATAGTTAAGGTGCTAAAAGAAATAAAAAAAAAACTGTCAGTCAAGAATTCTCTATCCAGCATGGCTGGCATTCAAAATATTTACAGATAAACAGAAATTAAGAAAGCTTGTCACAAGAAACCTGCCCTTGAAGAAATAATAAATGGAGTTCTGCAAGTTGAGAAGAACAAACATGAGGGAGAAGGCTGGAGGAGTGTGTAAGAAAGAAAATTATTGGTAAGAATAACTAAAATGATAAAAAGAGAAATAAACAACATATGACATGCATTGACCTAAAGGAAATATGACTAATGTAAGTAAATCCTTGAAAGTAATAACATTTAATGTTAATGGATTAAAATATCCAATTAAGAGACACAAATTGGCAGACTGGATAAGGAAATATGACCCATCTATATGCTGTCTACAAGAAATTCACCTTAGACCCAGGGATGCAAGGAGGTTGAATGTGAATGGTTGGAAAACAATTTCACAAGCAAACAATAACCAAAAAAGCATGGGAGTAGCTATATTAATATCATTCAAAATAGACTTTAAATGAAAAACTATTGTAAGAGACAAAGGACACTATATGTTAACAAAAGGGGTAATCTATAAAGAAAAAAGAACAATCATAAACAGTTAAGCACCTAACGAGGGTGCCTCAAAATATATGAGGCAAATATTGGAAAAACTAAGTGAAGAAATAGATGCCTCTACAATTATAGTGTGGAACTTTAATATACCATTATCACTATTAGATAAAACATCTCAACAGAGGATCAATAAAGAAATAGTGACCTTGAATAATATAAAAGAGGATTTAGACCTGATAGACATATGCAGAATATTACACCCAAATACCATAGGATATGCATTCTTCTCAAGAACTCATGGATCATTCTCCAGGATAGAACACAATACTAGACCACAGAGCAACTCTCAATGAATTCAGAAAGACTGAAATTATACGAAGTAATTTCTCTGACCACAGTGCATTGAAGCTGGAAATCAGTAAGGGTCAGAGAACCAGATTAGGCACAAAGATATGGAAGTTACACAACACACTCTTAGACAATCAGTGGGTCAAGGAGGAAATTGCAAAAGAAATTCGTAATTACCTTTAAATGTATGAAAATGACAGCACAATGTATCAAAACCTATGTGATGCAGCAAAAGCAGCACTAAGAGGGAAATTTATAGACATAAATGACTGTTTTCAAAAAGAAGAAAGATCTAAAATCAAAGACCTAACTGCACACCTGGAGGAACTAGAAAAAGAACAAAAAACTAATCCCAATGCAAGTAGAAAGAAGGAAATAACAAAGATTAGAGGACAGCTAAATGATATTGAAAATAAGAAAGCACTAGAAAAAATTAACAAAACCAAAAGCTGGGTCTTTGAGAAGATTGAAAAAATTGACAAACTTTTAGGTAGACTAACAAAGAAAAAAAGAGACAAGATGCAAATATATAAAATAAGAAATGAGGAAGGGGGATATCACCACTAACCCCACAGAAATAAAGAGATTATAAGAGTATACTTTGAAAAAATGTATGCCAAAAACATGGATAACTTAGATGAAATGGATAAATTCCTAGAAACAATGAAGCAGTCTACATTGGTGAAAGAAGAAATTGATGAACTCAACAGACCAATCACAAGTAATGAGATAGAATTAGTCATCCAAAATATCCCAACTAAGAAGAGTCCAAGACCAGATTGCTTCTCTGGTGAATTCCACCAAACATTCCAGAAAGAACTAACACCAATCCTGCTTGAACTCTTCCAAAAAATAGAAGTGGAAGTAACATTGCTTTACTCATTTTATGTTGCCAACATCACTCTAATACCAAAGCCACATAAAGATGCCACAAGAAAAGAAAACTACAGACCAATCTCTCTAATAAACCTGGATGCTAAAATCCTCAACAAAATACTGGTAATTGTATGCAACAACACATCAGTTATACACCATGAGCAAGTGGGTTTCAACCCTGGTATAATAGGAAGGTTTAACATAAGAAAATCAATCAATGTAATACATCACCTTAACAGATCAAAAGAAAAAGATCATATGATCATCTTTATTGATGTGGAAAAAGCATTCAACAAAAATAGCACCCTTTCATGATAAAAAGTACTTCAAAAATAGGAATAGAAGGAAACTTCCTCAACATGATAAAGGGTACATATGAAAAACCCAGAGCTAACATCATATTCCATGGTGAAATGCTAAAAGCTTTCCCTCTAAGATCTGGAACAAGACAAGGATGATTACTGTCACTGCTCTTATTTAACATTGAATTAGAAGTACTTATTTGAGTACTTAGGCAAGAAAAAGATATAAAATCATCCAAATTGGAAAGGAAGAAGTAAAAACTTCGCTGTTTACAGATGACATAATCCTATACATAGGAAGCCCTGAGAAATCTACAACAAAGCTTCTGGAGCTTATAAATGAGCTCAGTAAAGTGGCAGGACATAAGATCATTGTGCAAAAACCAGTAGCATTTCTGTACACCAATAAGGAGCAATCTGAGGAAGAAATCAGGAAAAAAAAATCCCATTTACAATAGCAACAAAAAGAATAAAATACCTAGGAATAAACTTATAGAAATAAAGAACTTGTATGCAGAAAACATCACAACATTGTTAAAGGAAATCAAAGAAGACTTAAACAAATGGAAAAATATTCCTTGTTCATGCATAGGAAGACTAAACATCATTAAGATGTCTATCCTACCCAAACTGATTTACAGATTTAACACAATCCTAATAAAATTTACTACCACATTTTTTACTGAATTAGAAAAGCTAACTATAAAATGTATTTGAAAGAGCAAGGGCCTCCAAATAGCCAAAGACATATTGAAAAAGAAAAATGAAATCGGAGGAATCACATTACCTGACTTTAAAATATAATACACCCCCCAATGTGGGACATGACTCCTGGGGATGAGCCTCCCTGGCAAAGAGGGACTAATACCTAGTGCCAAATGGAGAAACAACTGGTAAAAAACCTTGAATAAAAGGGGGAAAAGGTAAAGACAAATGAGTTCATGTGGATAAGAGACTTCAAAGAGAGTCAGGAGGTCATCCCAGAGATAATGCTTACGCACACCTCAGTAGGATCTCACAGAACACCAAAGTGGATATCACCCCACATAGAGGGACTCCTGAGGGCTCTGGAAACACCCAGGTCCTATATAAGGGGGGATAGCCCCAGAGATTGACACCTTATCAGTGGGCTCTACTTTGGAATCTGTGCTCCTGAGAGTGGCAGAGTTGGACTCTAATAAGTTCTCCCTACACATGGTCCATCAGTCCCTTCTGTTCAAACGTATATGTGAGGCTGGAGTTTGTAGGTGTACTTCCAGATACTAGAGCCTCTGGCCTGCCTATGTGCCAGCCATGCCTGGACCTCGGTGGAGCTGCAACTCCTACTCTACAGCTCAATGGACTCACCCAAGTCACCTGGTGAGGAGACGACGATGGACAACGGCCATCCCAGGGAATTGAGAGAGTCTGCAGCTGAAGGCAGGATAATACCATTCACCATATCCATGGGATATAAGCCCACTCTCACTTGGAGATGGAGTGGACATCACCATTCCAGTCCCCTCAGGATTGGGGGAAGAGCTATGGACTAGAGTGGACTTAATGGTATTCTGTTGTAGACATATTGGGATTCAAGCAATGGAAGAAATTATAACAGTGAGGTGAAGCCAGTGGCCACTAGACGCTTTTGGGGTGGGGAGGGGAAGGGCAGTTGTAATACAGCAGCTTTTTCAGGACTTGGGGATTGTCCTGAGTGATGTTGTGGCGATGGATATAGGCCATTTTACATCAGCGTATACCATGCAGAACTGTGTGGGAGAGAGTGTGGTCTATGATGTGAACTGTGGTTTATGCTTAGTGGCAAAGCCCCAGGATTTGTATATCCACTGCAGGTGATGTGCCACACTAATGAAAGTTGTTTATGTGAGATGTTATGGGAGGTATGGGAGGTGGAGATCATGGGAATCCCTGTAATTTTTGTATAACATTTATGTAATCTAAGCATCTTTTAAAATATATATGAAAAAAAAAATATATATATATACTACAAAGCTACAGTATCAAAATGGCATGGTATTAGCACAGGATAGACATACTGACCAAGGGAACAGAACTAAGAGTTCTGATATGTATCCTCGCATACACAGTCAACCGATATTTGACAAGGCCACCAAGCCCACTCATCTGGAAGAGAATGGCCTCTTCAAAAAATGGTACTTGGAGAACTGGATATCCATATCCAAAAGAATAAGATAGGATCACCATCTCATGCCTTATACAAAAATTAACTCAAGAGGGATCAACTATCTAAATATAAGAGCCAAGACCATAAATGTCCTGGAAGATAATGTTGGGTTAAGCATCTACAAGATCCTGTAGTAGGAAATGGTTTCAAAAACTTTATACCCAAAAACAAGCAACAAAAGAAAAAATAGATAAATAGGACCTCCTCAAAATTAAAAACTTTTGCACTTCAAAGGAGGTTGTCAATAAAGTGAAAAAGCAGCCAACTCAATGGCAGAAAATATTTGGTAACCATCTATCCTATAGGGGCCTAATATCCAGCATATATAAAGAAATTCTACATCTCAAAAATTAAAAAACAAACAACCCATTTAAAAAATGGGCAAGTGATTTGGATAGACACTTCTGCAAAGAAGAAATACAAATGGCTAAAAGCACATGAAAAGATGCTCAACATCACTAGCTATTAGGGAAATGCAAATCAAAACTAGAATGAGATATTGTCTTACACCCATTATACTAGTGGCTATTGAAAACAGAGAACTACAAGTGTTGGAGAAGATGTGGAGGAAAGGGAACACTCATCCACTGCTGGTGGGAATGTAGAATGGTGCAGCCATTGTGAAGAACAGTTTGGCATTTCCTCAGGAAGCTAACTATAGAACTGCCATATGATCCAGCAATCCCTCTGCTGGGTATATATCCAGAAGAATTGAAAGCAGGGACATAAACAAATATATGGATACCAATGTTTATATTGGCATTATTCACTATTGTCAAAAGTTGGAAGCAACCCAAATGTCCATCAATGGATAAGCAAATTGTGGTACATACAAGCAATGGAATATTACTCAGCTGTAAGAAGGAATGCAGTATTAACAGATAGGATAACAGAGATGAATCTTGAAGACCTTATGTTGTGTGAAGTAAGCCAGGCACTGAAGGACATGACCTCACTGATATGAATTAAGCAAATTGAGTAGACTCACAATGCTTGAGTCCAGAAGATAGGTTTATAGTAGACAGAAGGGGTGTAGAGCATTGTGAGCCAAGGCCCATATTTGCAAAATCTATGATAACGTGGAAGGATGTAGCTGTGCAGTGGATGGGTGTGACATTAGTGCAGTGATGCTATTGGGTTCAGCAATGCTGGTCTCTGATTGGGTAGTGCTGGGTAGGTTGATTTGGACTATCCATGGAACTGGGAGGAGGTTGGGGGGAAGGAACAGGTGGACTCTGGGGATTTGGAGGCCTTTAGTTTAAACTACAACGTTGGAAATGTTCTTTTGGCAAATATCGCCAAAAGATATTTACTGGTGTAGGGTGTGGATAGCGGGTGGCATACAGGACAGGGCACACCTGGGGCATGCTTCTATGGAATATGTCATAGTGTGCTATATCAGTGGGTGGAGACCCACACAATAAACAAGGAAATATTAAACTTCTATCCTGGGAAGTCCTGCTCTGTTCTCAAACAGAGGGGCAAAAGTTTCTTGAGAATATAGGCAGCGCCTAATAAAAGAAAACAGACCAATATGTCAGGTCCTCAATATTATTACAGGTAACTATGAATCTTATTCTTCAAAAAGTGAAATTTAGTTTTTAACATAGGTCCCGGGGAGAGGGGGAGAGAAGAATAGAATAGATGGAACACAGGGCATTATTAGGGCATTAGAATCGTTCTGCATGATCTTGCAATAACTGACACAGACAATTCTAAATTTTGTCAAAATTTAAGTGTATGGTCCAAAATGTAAATCATAATGTAAACCATTGGCCATGGTTAGTAGCAATGCTTCAATATTTGTACATCAATTGTAACATGCAAAATGTTATTAATAGGGGAGAGAGGAAAAGGTGGAGGGCATTGGGTATAGGGGAATCCCCTATATTCTGTATGTGACTTTTCAGTAACTAAAGCTTCTTTGAAGATAAAATGAAGACAATAAGATACTTGGGGAATATACGGAAGAAAATGTCACAGTACATACAAGACAACAAAGTTTACACTGATGAAAGACATAATATCTAAAAAAAAATTTGTTATTTCAAGTATTTTTAAACTTTTTTTTGTATTTTACTTGTTATTTTTAAAATCACCATTATTATTTCATTTTCTTATTAATTTTATTTGGTTATTTTGTTGGCTTCATTTTTGGAGAAGTTTTGGATCACAAAAGGGTCACAAATGTGGCAGGGGAGGATCATTGGTGTGGGGTATCACTGATGGGGGAATGCATGGGAAGGAGTTCATCTGGGACATGCCTCAAAGGCATATGAACATGTTTAAGTGTTCATAGGGAATTTGTCTTGGTGGATGGAGATCCACACAATAACCAAAGAATATCTAATTCTCATCGTAGGGAGCTCTGCTACATTCTACAGTGGGACAGCAGGAATCCCCCCGCCCCCACCCAGAGTACAGGGGTGGTGCCTGGTGAAGGATAGACCATTGCGACCGGCCCTTGATATTGACAATTGTACTTATGAACCTTTTCTTTTGAAATTGAAACTTAACCTAGTATTATATGTTGCCTAAGAGTTCACTCCTGAGGGTCTCCTTGTTGCTCAAATGTAGCCTCTCTCTAAGCCAAACTCAGCATATAAATACACTACCTTTGCCCCGGCATGGAACATGACTCCCGAAGGATTATTACCAAGCATCAACTAGCAATGCACCTGTAAAAAGACCTTGACCAAAAGGGAGAAAGGGTAAATACAAATGATTATTTATGGCTAAGAGATTTCAACATGAGTTGGGAGGTCATTCCAGAGGTTATGCTTATGCACGTCTCAGCAGGATCTCATTGACTGCCACAGTAAATATTGCATAAAATATCAGGGCTCTTGAGGGCTCTAGAGACATCCAGACACTATAGGCATGGCAGACAGCTCAGGAGTTTGGCACCCTGCCAGTGGACCTTACCTTGGAATTTATGCTCCCCAGTGTGACAGAGTTGGATTCATTTGTGGTTTCCCTACACATGGTTCTTCTGCCCCTTCTATTTGTACCTATAGTTAGTACTATACTTGATAAGGCATATGTCCAAGAGACTTAAATCTTTGGTCCCTCCATGTTCCAGTTGAGCCTGAATCTCAGCAGAGTTACAACACCTACCCTCCATTTCATTGGACTCACCCAGGACAACTAACAAGGACATGATGATGGACAACGCCCCTCCCAAAGAACAGAGAGACTCTGCAACTGCAAGCAAGATAGTCCCATCTATCTGCCCCATGGGATCTAAGCCCCCTCACAATTAGAGGCAGAATGGGCATCACCATCCCAAAATCTACAAGATTGGGGAATGAACAATGGACTAAAGCAGACTTACTATTATTCTACTATAGACTTATTGTGATTCTAGCAATGGAAGAACTTTTATCATTGATGTGGAGACAATGGCCACCAGAAGGGAGAGTGAGGGAAAAATAGGTGTAATATGGGGGCATTTTTGGAACATTGGAATTGTCCTACATGACGTTGCAATGACAGATACAGGCCATTATATATTTTGTCATAACTTACAAAATTGTGCAGCACAGCATATAAACTATTATATAAACTATAATCCACAGTTAGTGGCAATGTTTCAATATGTGTTCATCAATTGTAACAAATATACCACACTAATGAAGGATGTTAATGTGGGACGGGTAAGGAGTAGGGCGTATGGGAATCCCTTATATTTTTTACGTAACATTTATGTAATATAAAGTATCTTTTAAAAAAATGGCTCTGTGAAAAGAACAATAAAATCACAAACCCTTTCCTAGACTAACAAGAAGAAAAGAGAAAGGATGCAAAAAACTAAAATCAAAAATAAGAAGTGGGTATCACTACTAACCCCACAGACATAAAATGAATTATAAGAAGATACTATGAACTATTGCAGGCCAAACAAAGTAGATAATCTGAATAAAAATACACAAATTCCTAGAAACATACAAACTACCTATACTGACTCAAGAAAAGATAGAAGATCTCAACAAACCAATAACTAGTAAGAGACTGAATCAGTAATTAAAATGCTCCCAACAAAGAAACGCCCAGGGTCAGATGGCTTTCCAGGGGAATTTTATCAAATATTCCAAGAAGAATTAACACCAATCATGCTCAATCTCCTCCAAAAACTGAAGAAGAGAGAATACTCCCTAACTCATCCTTTGAAGCCAACATCACCCTCACATCAAAGCCAGATAAAGATACCACAAGAAAAGAAAACTAAATACGAATATCCCCCACGAAGACAGATTCAAAAATCCTCAACGAATACTAATATACTGAACCCAAGAGTACACCATCATCAAGTAGGAATTATCCCAAGTGTAGTTTTTCTAGTGCAACCTTGCTTACCCCCCTGCTGGTTACTTGTTTCTCTTTTGTTCTCATGGAAATGAATGAATACCTAATTCATCATCAACCTTCTAGGAACAGGGAGCATTCTAAGCATAGAGTTTGACTGTTACAACACACTGATAGTGCTGGTCGAAATTCTTTCTTGTGACCGTTGAGGGTATTTGTGCACAGACCATTAAAAAAGAACTTCAGAAAGAATATATTCCTCAGGATACCTCCCAAGTCTTATGATTTTCTTTCCCCCTGGCTATGTGCCTTCTTTGTTCTTTGCCTGTATAAACTTCTGTTAAACTTCCCCTGTTAATGGAGATATACCTGGGTCCACTTGCCACCCTGGACCGTGTCTCTGTTAGCAATAAACAATTGTATGAACTTCCTGTGTCTCCTAGAAGCAATCTTTGGGCTTCTTATTAAGGTAATCAGCACTCTAGGACCAGACATGGTGGTTTTGCAGCTGCAGCACAATACCAGTTACACAGGCTAGATCAACAGAAGAAAGCCAATTAATGTAATACACTGCATTAATAGAATGAACAAAAAGTGATCATATCAGTTGGATGCAGAAAAGGCATTTGGATCCAGAACCCCTTCTTGATAAAAATACTTAGAAAACTAGGAATAGAAGGAAAGTTTGATAATATAATAGAAGGCATATATGAAAAATTCTTAGCTAGCATCATACTCAATGGTGACTCAAAGCTTTTCCTCATTCAGGAACATGAAAAATATGCCACTATCACCACTGTTTTCAACATTGTACTGGAAGTTCTATCCAGATCAATTAAGCAAGAAAGAGAAGTAAAATTACCCAAATTAAAAAGGAAGAAGTAAAACTTCCCTTAACTGAAGATGACATGATCCTATAGATAGAAAATTCTGAAATATCCACAACAAAGCTTCTAGAACTAAAAAACAAATTCAGCAAAGCAGCAGGTTACAACATCAATACACAAAAATCAGTGGTCTTTCTATATATATGTATATAATGAACAATCAGAAGAGGATATAATGAAAAAAAAATTTATTTACAAGGGCAACCAAAAAAATAAAAAATCTAGGAATAAATACAACCAAGTATGTAAAGACTTAAACATGGAATACTACAAAACATTACTGAAAGAAGTTAAAGGAGACCTAAATAAATGGAACGGTATTCTGTGTTCACAGATTGGATGACTAAATTTTGTACAGCATCAATTCTACCCAAAGCGATGTAGAGAAAGAAAAATAATCCCAATCAAAATTCCAACAACCTTCTATGCAGAAATGGAAAAGCCAATTATTAAATTCAAATGGAAGGGACAGGTACCCCAAATAGGCAAAAATATCTTGAAAAAGAACAAAGTTGGAGGAATCACAGTTCCTGATATTTCCAAAACTCTTACCCTTCTAAAAGTTTAAACACTTTAATGAGTATCTAATATTTATTTATTTCAGCATAGTTGTTTTAATAAAGGACTTTATATTTTTTAATGGAAAAAAAAAAAACTTACTATAAAGCTATAGTAACCAAAACACCATGCTTACTGGCACACGGGCACAACATTGTGACTGTAATTAACACCATGGAGTTTTATATCTGAAAGTGTATATAATGGGAAATTTTAGTTTAATATGTTACCAAATAAAAATTTAAAAAATAAACTTAACAACATGAAGAGTGAACCCTAATTTTAAATATGGACTATGATTAATAGTAGAATTATAAAATACTGTTTCACCAATTGTAACATGGCTTAAACCAATGCAAAATTTTATAATAAGGAAATCCTTGCAGGTGAAAGGAGGGGAATAAGGAAACTCTATACTTCTGCACTAGGTTTCAGTATAACTAAAATTGCTCTGATAAAAAACAGGTCAAAAATGTTTAATTGGAAACCACCATCTCACTATGCTACAATCTTCTTCCAGGTTTCTTAACATATTACCTTCTTTGTCACCTCTGGTCTTTGAGCAGGCTATTCTGTATTAGAACTCATTGAATTCTGTTGGTTGTACTTCAACCCTTCATTCAAGGTTCAGTTTAAATGTAATTTTCTTAGAGAATCCTTCCCTCATTCCAAAATCTTTTCATATCGGTAGTTTTCCTTCATTAGTACATATCATATCTTATAATTCTATACCAAATATAAGTGATCAACAATCAGGTCTCCTTTGCTCATCACTTTAAACTTGGCTCCTAATACAGTGCCTTGAACAGTAACTGTTAATTAACAGTATGGGGTCATTATTTATTAAACTACTAGAAAGGGAGGTCCAAAGTGATTAAACAGGATTTTAAATATGGGTTTGGGTGGAGGTTAGGTACAATACAAATGGTGAACCTGAAGCAGTGATGCATGAAATAAGCTAGTTTATTGCTTACAGGTCCTAGAGGGGGGAAAGGGTGCCAGAGGAGCCGATGGGAAGCAAGAGCAGCTTTGGTGTCTCAACCAGCAGGTGGGGAGCACACAAGCAGGTGGAGAGGGACCCATGTGCTTATGCCTTGATTCTGGTCCAGGAGTGGCATTTAGTGGAACCTGGTGGGAGTCAAGGATTGATTAGTTTAAAGCAAATGCATGCAAAAAGGGAAAGGGACTGTGGGTCCAAAAGAAGTGGAAATGATTAGCTTATCATATGGGACTAGCTGTGGGTCTAAGATGATACATGTGGGTGGTGTGAGGCATGTGGACTAGGGGTATAAGTGTGGTGGAAATGGTTAACTTATCATTGGAGACCAACTGCGGGTCTTAGGTGTGGTGTATGGGTGGTGATCGTTGGACAGAGGTGACTGATACACACTGAGGCTTGGACGTAGAAGGGAGTTAACAGCAACAATAAAGGCCAGGAGGCCCTGGCAAAATAGATGGTCCAGGCAGCACAAACATAGTGGAGGCTCAGGACGAAGGGGCATTTGTATGAATTCTCAGTGATATGAATAATTGCATGATGCATACCACAATGGGTACATTAAGTCCATGTAAATCCTTTAAGTTCTAGCAAATAGCATTTTCAAAATTATATTGTTGGACCAGCAATGCGAAGATAATTTAGCTTTGGAAAAGTTAAGCATCTTAACCTATCGAATAATTTATAGGATGATATAGATAAATAATACAAAATTCCAAGGTGATACCATAATGAATATAAAAGTTCATAAAGTTTAGTAGCTGCTTTCAACAGATATAAAAATTAAGTAAAACAATTAATTTAATGGGAGGTGTTATTTTCTAATCAGTTACATTCCTTCACCCAAACTATTATCAAAATTTTCTCATTTTAGACATTGAATAATAAAAATGTTGAAGCTTAAAACTTACTTGTGGTCAAGGGGGAGGATGTAGCTCAAATGGTTGAGCATCCATCTCCCATATGGAGGGACCTGGGTTCGATCCCTGGGACCTCCCGGTAAAATTAAAAAAAAATAATAATAATAACTTGCTCATGGTCAACTATGATTACTTACAAAAAGACAGCATGGAAATGTCAGATGGACTATTTTGTAAATTCAAGTCAGAAAGACTATTTTGTAAATTCAAGTACGTTAATCTAACATAATTTTTGAAAAAGGATTTTATGTGTGAATTTTCAAAACAAGCGATTAAAGCTTTCATTGTTTAATATCTAATGAATTAAGGTAGTACTCATGAATACTGTTACTTTTCTTTTATTCTTGACTTACTTAAGCATATCCACTTGATGAAAATAATTACAGGCAATATTATGCATAGAAACATAGAAAAGCACAAGTATTAAATTAAATAATTTCCTTTTTTTCTTAAGGCACTTTTTATAACAAAAGTTTGAAAGGTAGAAATTGTTCAGTTGTATGTACAGAGATAGCTTATGATAGTCATGTGTTCGTCTTTAAGAATGTTAAATGATTTTAGTTTCTGTCTAGTAATTTATTAATGTTGCATTGCCCTAAGATTATGTTACAAACCTATATTCACCTAGAAAAATGTTTAGAGTGTCATATCTAGTAGTGGTTAATTGTTGGCCATGCTGACAATTAAATTAGATAAATAATCATTGGCCAAATAAAAATTAACTGATCCACAGAAGGGTTGCTCTTTTTCTTTTTTCTTTTTTTTTTTTTTT